>JASFAX010000618.1:0-58624 GCA_030737875.1 Allium sativum
AAATGAAATGAAATGTTTGTTAACTCTCACACTTTCTAAAATACTATAATGTGATTAAATTCATATAATTAAAATTTATCGTTATTAGTATAAATTGTGTTTGGATGCTTTGGATGCTTTACATGATTGTTGTTTTTGTCGAATGATTAACGATAGTTATATTTTCGTCATCTTTAATGAATTAGATTAAATTTTCTATTACATATGCATTTATTAAATGATATTATAAGTTGTGAAGCAGTGAAAACAGGGTGGAGGGATCCAACAACATTCCTCAAATATTTTGTATGTTACTTGATTTCATATTATGAACCGTTTAACCAAAGTAACGTCAAACTTGTTTGGATGTTGATTGTTGAATTGAAATTCGACACTAATGTGTTGTTAATCAGTTGATAGTATTGATTAAGTGATTGGTAGCAGTTGGCCTAAAATCCATCTTTTTTAGACGTTGATTTGCCGGGCGAATTCACGAAGTTGGAATTATAAAAAAAATATACTAAAGCAAAGTTTAAATTAGATTTTATAAGTAATGAGTATTTTATAGTTGCGTTATTTATAGTAGTTATAAATGATTCATATAGCAAATTCTTATGTTTTAATAATTTTTATAATAAATAAATCAGAAATTAACCGAAGGGTTAATAATTTGGAAAGTTGTTTTAAGAAACAATTAAGTGATTTTATTAAATTAATCATATTATTAATTAATTTAGGAGGAAGAGTTAACTGGAATCAGTTAACTATTATTTCAAGTTGACTAGGTCAACTATTTTAAAATTCGTTATTAAATAAATTTATTTTCAAATAACTTAATAGATATATTTTTAATAAAAATAGTTGTTTATTCTTAACAAAATTTCTTAAAAGTTAACTAATCTTTTAATTAACGATGTTTTAAAAATAATTATCAAGTTGTTAATTATACCTGAAGTTAGCTATTATTTTAATACCTTTTTTAAAGGGATTAGGTATTCTATTTTTAGTTAAAAAGGAAGTTAACTATTTTTATTTTACTTAATGTGAAGTTAATTATTCTTTTAATAATAATTAAAGTGATTACCTTTTATTTGAAGTTCATTTAAGAAAGTAACCGAGTTGTAATGAGATTTTAATTGAATTTTGTAAAGGGTTTAAAAAGGGATTTTAGAATTAAATTCAAGTTTTATAAAAAAGGGGTTATAAATGAGATTAAAGCTAATGCGATGATTTTAAACAAGCGTTTACTTAATATTTGAATTGAGTAAAGGCGACTGAAATTTAAAAGAGATTTTCAAAATGCAAAGGTGAGTTGCTTAAGTAGATTTTGTAAAGGATTTTGTAAATGGATTTTTTGTAATAAATCCAAATTAAGTTTTATAATAAGATGCTTAATAGATTTGTGTAAAGGATTTGGTAATTGGATTTTTGTAATAAATCCAAAGTGTAAATGAGTTGTATTAAAGAGATTTAGAACTAAAGGTTTGTGTTTAGATAGAGTTTACTGAATGATCGAATTAAGTAAAAGTGGTTATAAGTGAAAGGAGATTTTCAAATATAAGAAATGGTTTATAAACCATATTTAAATGATATATTAAATAAGATTGATGTGATATTACAACTAATATCAGTTTTAGAGTTACAAACTTTTATCTATGTTAAGATAAGAACTTTGTCGAGACATGGTCTGAGAGATAAATAAAATACCCTAACTTGAACGACTTCAGTATTATCCAAGGGATGATACTAGTTTATAAGAGTAGTGGTGTTGAAAATAAATTGTTATTTCCATAAGAAATATTGCAACTTTATTTTGCAAAGTTTAGAAATTCAATAAAACTATTAGGTTTATAGTAAACAATGTATAATTTAACATTATTTGGCCTAGATATGAAGTGTGATTATACCTATACAATTTGGTTAGGTATATAGCACTATTTTTTGAGTAACGAAAATAGTATGTTTTTTGAATACACTTATTCCAAGAAATACGCAAATGGCTAGGGTTTTTAAAGAAATGAAACAAGAGATTATACTGGTTTGCAACAGAAGAGATATGGAAATTAAATAAAATTTTGAAGATAAAACAGTTTGGGTTTATATAATAAGCAATGTGTCAGATGGCATTGTTTTGGCCATATAAGATTGGTAATTAGACTTATGCCATTTAGCTAAGTATATATAGCAATATTTTCGAAGTAAAGGAAATAAAGAGTGGGTTTGGTGAATACATTTATTCTAAAGATTAAGTGCTGGTTATTGTTTCAAAATAACGAAAACATGAGAGATTTGTGAATGTACTTATTCCATTGAGAAAAGCATATGGAATCGATTTTTAGGAATTAATGAAATATTTTTAACGAATGATTTAATTAAAAGGGTCTGAGCTGCTGATATACTTAACTGTACTGTTTGAGTTGATAGTTAAAGAACCGACCATCAATAATTCCCTTATAACCTATAACGTGTTAGTTCGAGGAGATCAGGATGTGAATTGGACCCAAAAACCGCTTCGAATCAACTTTGCGTTGAAAATTGATTTTGCAGGGATGCTTATGCGTATTAAGGTGATTTGAAGGCGTAGACCTTTGGAGTAGAAAGGGGTGCTCGATGATGCCTCTGGTTAACTACCAGGATTATACTTGTAGCAATAATCCCTAATTTTGGGTTCTGCATGATGCAAGGACTTCTTACTAATCCTAGGGATTATCCCGACAAGATGTATTAAAAGAGTACCTTCGGTTTGTCCTGATCCTGGACTACTTGTATAGACGAATGCCTGACAGCATATTTCCTAAAACCACGTACATTGGTTTTTACGAATATACCGAGCACGGTGGCAGAGAAGACAACTTCTTTTAGCTTAACACCGAGAGTATCTTTGTGCAAATCAATTAGTGATTTGCGGATCTGACAATGTGGCATTCAAAGTTGAGTGTAATGCCTCAAAAAGTAATCGTGGCCTCAGGCCTCATCAACCGGGAAATGAATGAAATCAAGTAGGCAGGAGGGCTATGTGGGTCATACCCATTAAGGTATATCATCACCTAATATAAAGAAATCGGCTGTCTCTTTTTGTATGCTTTGGAATGTTACGGTTGCTGTTCCTAACCGTGGTGATGATATATTCGGTACAAGCAAGTTGAATGAGTGGTCCGTTCTGTGTGGTCGTGTTGTAAGATGTTCTTGTTGAACCCAATGTTTTATCTCTAGAGGACACTGATCAGAAGGTAGTCAATTACCTAGTCATGTATGGAAATCCAAACTCCAATACGAGCCATACGGTTTTAGATGTAAACCAACTATGTCGAAAAGTGAGATCTAAGCTTTCGGCTATATTCATATTTTATTTGTGGATTACAGACATTATTATAATATCACTGGATTTGATATAAAAAGTGATTTGGTTATCGTTAGGGGAAAACATGTGTCATGTTTATGTGTGGTCATATCGTACGAGTGTCCCATTCTTTCAAATGATTTTCTAAAATTAAGCAAGTTGTTTGTGATGTGAGTTTTATTACTAAAAATATTCCAGACTGCTTCAGGTGATTTTGCTTTCATCAAAATATGCATGGGTCAGACCGAGTAGATTTTCCGAGTAGCATTGGAATTTTCTTAGAGCTTCAGGAGAGAAGCCGGAGTCGAGACGTATTCTCGTATTTTCTGGTATTAATATATTTTCGTTGTATGTGTATTATTTATTAGCGCATATAGGCTAATCTAGTTGTGTACTCTGATTGTGTAATCGTGTGTGTGCGTATATATATAATTTTCTCTTTGTGTAAAGAGTATTGATATATTATATTTTATTCGTTCCACTGTGAGATTCTATTCTACTCTAATTTTGTAGTGTTGATGTTCTTCTCCTATTGTAACATTTCTTTCTTTCTTCTACTTACCCTCTAACTTCTTTCCCTTAATTATCTGTTTTCTGTGCATTTTGAGTTTGATAGGTGTGGTAAAATGCCAGCTTAAACAGTACGGAAAAGTCGGATCGTTACATGTATGAACTAATATATGTATATATTTATACATACTTGTTAGCATATCACTGCACTAGAAAAGGCAATGCAAATTTACATAAAGATCGTACAGCAAGCTACACTACGTACTAAAACTATGTATAAATAATCCATCCATGGTGCAACTGCTACAAGCAATACTTTGATTAAAATGGTTCGGTTTTACTGTGTATAGCTTAATCCCAACTATGACTTAACCCGTAAAGCATAGATATAAGAAGAAAACAGAGTTATCTTGTGCAAGAAGGTATGGTCTGTCATACATTTGCATTTACATGGAGATGCACAAGTATGACATGCTTATAAGAAATATGGATAAGTTATACTTTATTTACCCAGTAAATCATGAAACTAACGTATACTTGTACTAATTCAAAAAGTCTTAGTTATAGTATTAATCAGTATAAGTTCTCCAGTGCCATGTATTTCAGTTTAAATTAGAAAACACATTTTTCCTAGAAATCAATATTACAAGTGAAACAAAGCGATGGTATAACACTGTTTTGTATAAAGGAAAGATCTCAAACATTTTGTAACAACTCAAGGCTTGACTAGGAATGTCTCTCATTTATGCTAATATACTTTAATAGGCTTTGAGGCGAACTAAAGATCCTATTTAAGTATACATATAAATAGGTATGATATTTTGATAGAGATTGACTATTTTATCTCTATTGGTTGTGTAGTGATTAGTTAATTTCAAACTAATCAAATCCTTTTGCTATTAATTTAAACTCTGATATTAGTAAAATAGACTTGTGTATCACCATACACACAAGTTTAATCTTGTTTAAAATATACTGATATTTTTATATTGGTAAAGGATGATCGTGGAATTGAATGGCTAGAAGGGGATGATCCTTGAGTTGATGTCCCTGGCTTATGTAAATTATAAATACATAAAATAAAAAAATTGGCAAAATTTTAGGGGGTCCTTTCATAAGTATACTTAAAACAATTCTCAAATGTCAAGCATGATCAGCCTTGGACTTAGAATACCCAAGGATGTCGTCGATAAATACTAGATTAAACTTACCGAGATATCCCCATAATACATGATTCATAAGGTCGACACAATAAGCTGGGGAAATCGTCAGACTAAATGGCATGACTATCAAGCTAAGGGTTAAAGATCACCCGATAGGATTCACAATCCACAATGAAGTCATCAAACATGTAAGATCCAAGGATAAAGCATCAATGAGTTCTTTCGATATGAATGAATATAACACACCCGTATGGAATAAAACTCAAATAGATTAGTCATAGGAAAATAAAGAGACCTCAGGGATAGAAGAGCAGTATATCAAGGCTGCGATGGACCACCAGAAGCATCAACAATGTTAAGATTCCCCAAATTAGTATTCTTAGGAGTAGTGGGACAAGAGAACGTACAGTGCCCCTCCTTGCAATAACGACATATGTGAGGCCTAGGACAGTCACAAATCACATGATCATTAGCGCTGTAGTTGTAATATACCCACTTGTTGGGAGATGTTGCACTGGGATGAGAACTAGACCCAAAAAATTTCTTCTTGTGAGGAAAAGACTTGGACTTGTGAAAGGGAAAATCTTCTTATTTAGGTTCTTGCAAACCTCAGCCTCATCACCACCTTCCTTCTCATTCTTGAAGGCCTCGAGATGAAAGGCCGCATCAATAAGCTCTTCGAATGACAGTTTGAGTAGCAACATAAGGGACTTCTTTAAATATCTTTTAATACAGGTGACAAATTTGTGATTCTTCTTATAAGGAGTGTGAATGTGCTCAAGGCCATATTTGGATAAAGCCTCAAAAGAAGTAATGTACTCGACAATGGTGGCAACGAGAAACTTCCCTTGCTTCAAGTCAAGGAAACATCGAGCTAGAATCTCTTTCTTGGACTTAGGCACGAATTTGAGCTTAAAACGCTCTCAGGACCGCTTTCACTCTAAGGTGGACTCGTTAGTCTCTGCCAACTCATACAAATTCAACGCAAGATATAATACCATGCTCAATGCTACAAGAACGCGGTAATGGTCGAAAATCTCCATACAGGTAAAAATATGGTTGCATGTGCAAAGCTAATTCCGGACATCTAATAAGAACTCAGAGCCTTTGAATGGCTTGCTTCCGAGGTTAGTGAAGTCATTGCACATACGTGCAAATGCATATTTGGTCGAAGGATAAGAATGAGATAGAGATAGAGGCGTAATGCTCCTAATAAGCTCAAGAATTTGACCAGTCAACATGTAGACTCCCTTTGGGCGTGGGCCACTAGTCAGCCCTACTCTAGAGACGCCTTATAGCGCCCCGTCTCTATACCCACTCTCGTCCAGTTCAATTCAGAGAAATGTCGTAGACCATAACGGAGAATGAGGTTTGTGAAGGGCGACCGGTTGTATGATTACTCCATGTGAGGAATGCACATCGAATTCTGATACCGATTAAAATTTCGACATGACCATTCGGCACATAGGGCAACTACACAACGACTATATGCAATCCGGAAAGCAGTATAAAATAGACAACAACAATAATATAAATGTGGTATATCTCAAAGGCAGACACAGAATAATCATATCACAAAGGCGAAATAGATATGAATAAACCGAGAATGTGTACAACAAGGTAGTAGTCAACAAAGATCCACTAATACATGTACCAAGATCTACATAAAAGAATATGTACACTACGATAGATAATGTCATAGGTAAAAAAGTACATAAAGCTGCGGAGATAGAGTAGCAAGCTGAAAGCGGAAGATCAATCCTACGATGAGACCCAAAGGAGCACCTAAAACGACTCGGCCTGACCCGAGTATTACTTACAAGAAAATAAACAATAAACGGATCAGTCTAGCTGTGCTCATCAAATAAACTAAAATAATAAGAGATATAACGCAGGATGACATGATTCTACTAATAACATCTAATCATAACTAAATATGAAACATGGCATGTTAAAACAACTATCTCTAAATAATCTCCTAGCTAATGTAGAATGCGACATTCCAATAATTATAAATCATCAAGTAATCATAAATCATCAAGGTAATCATAAATCATCAAGTAATCATAAATCATCAAGGTAATCATAAATCATCAAGTAAACGTAAATCATCAAGACATCATAAATGGGCAGGCCTGTTCATAGATGAGATGCGATCTCTAGGTAGTTAACCCATTTGTTGGAGCCGAAGCTCCCCACGGTGCCGGGAGCCGAAGATCCCCACCGTCCCGGGTCGTGACCACGGAGAGAGAAAACACATAAATCGTGAAATCTCTAGAAAACATCATAAAGGGAGGCAGGTCTGTTCATAGATGAGATGCGATCTCTAGGTAGCGAACCCATTTGTTGGAGCCGAAGCTCCTCACGGTGCCGGGAGCCGAAGCTCCCCACCGTCCCGGGTCGTGACCCCGGAAAGAAAATCATAAATCATAGAAAAGAATAGAAAGTTGGACCGAAGTCCCTTAGATGAAGGTCACAAATTGTATATTCCCACTCGGGCGATCGTGAACCAAACAACTATGTCATAGATGCGGATACCATGGATCCGGGTGAATAGAAATTACTCCGAGCTAGTTAATATAAGAAAATAGCAACATGTCCCATAACCACATGCTATACTTGAATATTTACACACTCGTAATTGGTTTCTATTCAAAATAGAGAAAAATATAGAAGGAGCATTGCTACGGTTTTTGATCGGACGAGTCCAAGAATTAACCATCGAAGAAAAAGCAAGGATTCATGGTCCTTGATTTTGCTAAGACGTTTAATTAGATTTCTCATATGAACGAGAAAAAGGTTTATAAAATATATACTGGTAGATTTGAAGAAGGTTCATAAAACGATTTCGTAAATTAGCTTTGTATAATGAAGTAAGACTGGAAACTATTTCAGCACAAGAATTTGATATCTACTAAATAACATAAATCCTCTTTATATAATTTCAAAGCGGCAATAAACAATAGTACGGTTGCCGAGGCAAATCGATCAAGGGGGTTCACGTCACACTGACGTGATTTCAAATCATAAATCATAAACTCACATCACAACAACATACATGAAATCAAGGGATCATGGTTGTAATTTCGATCAACGAACGAATCGAAATCCCAAACTAGCACCCGAAGGTTTTAAACTACATCGGAATAGATTCAAAGGACATCGAGTCGATAATTCGCGTTTTAGAGGCGTGAATCATCTCAACAAGAGTATCGAATAAATTCGATATACAAAATAGAGCGCACGGGCTTTAGAATGATCACTTATTCAATTCACATCATAAATAAATGTTAATCGGCCAATAAGGATCAACATTGGAAAAATCAATTGAGAATTAAAGACGACGAATCGAGCTGCTGGAATCTGTGAATTCGTAAAGCTGAAGTTCACAAACGAAGTCCGAACTGATGGAAATTTAGGGTTAATGAAATCTAATCGAAACCCTAAATTTCTTACCAAATTAACATTCAAATTTTGGATCTATGTAAAATGATAAATCAAAAGGGTTCATACCTTGCTTGTGTGTAAAATCCCCAATTTCGACTTACTCGATTTGATTGAATCCGTTGAAGTCTTCGAATTCGTTGAGCAGCAGAAGGACCGAATCATTAGCCCATCAAAGCGACGAGCCTCTACTGGTATCCACACGAACATGGCTCTTTTTATCGTATCGAAAGTAAGGAGGAGATGGTGGTGCTAGCTGCCATTTCTGATTTCGTTTTAGGTTTTTTTTATCATACGGGTTAGAATGAAAATGTGTCCATATATATCCAATAAAAGAAATAATATCTCTTTTAATGTGTACACGTGGATTACATATAAAGGACAATTCCTTTTACTCATTCAAATAAGATATCAACAACTGATATTTCATTTTATCCATAACAAAACCAGTCTTCTCCTTACCATGTTCTAAGTGTATGACCCTATAGGTTATTACAACGTTGGCAATGATTGTAAATCGTATATAAATCATAAATAGTGATTGGCATCTAGCATTACGTCGCTGCTACCCAAGATGTAATAAGATCAAAGATTCGATACTTCCTTTCTGTGACCAGTGTCTCAATGCAATATAATCCTTTTAACCAATATATCCAGGATCAAACTAGAGGCATGGATCGCATCAACCTTGTTATAAATTAATCCGTTTTCTTGATCGATGAGTAGACTGCTTAAAACAAATCAGTATTTGAGCATGGCCATGCATTTCACAGTCTCACTCAATTAAGAGGCCCATGGATATCACTACGAATATATCGTAGGGTTAAATTCCATCTAGATCATTCATAATTTTTCATTCGACTCAAGATGTATCCAATAATCACCGTTATCATTACTCTGTTACGAAATAACTTTAGATGATATCAAAACACAAATATCCTCGAATAAAATTATAATGATTTCAGGTCTGAGGACCATTACATCACTGTCACTATGAGAATAACTTATGATATTGTTAATTATATTCCATGGAGTTATCTCACGGCGGGTCAGCCCAATACGATATTCTCAAATATGTATTTATGTTTTGACATTAATATCACGTATATTAATGATCAATGAGATGTGATAATCAGTCAATCAACATACTAGTCTTAACGCTTTATTGTTGTCCTATATTAATAATAAAACTTGACTAGGGGCATTTAAGAATTATAATACTTATCACATTATATAATCTCAAGTTCAGTCTTACTCGAACTATATAATTCTATATTATTCTTCTAAGGACTTTTACTATTATTATTATTATTATTTATATTACGCTGTAAGTACAATATAATAGAATAATATTTTATTCCAAATAAAATAATAACAGTGTTATCAATCTCCTCAAATGAATTGCCTCTAGGGCACAAACTCTAACAATCTTCCACTTGCACTAGAGTCAATCATTTACGTATCGTATACTTATGGAACTAGTGTGATTATTAAACTTCTATTGTGACAGAGTTTAATTCAGTAGGTCTGCAACGTTACAACTTTTGTAACTTTGTAGATATATTTATTTCTTTTGTGAACAACTTCACATAAGAATTATATTTCTTAAAATATATGTTTGGATTGATGATGAGTTTAATGTTTTAGGCCTGAGCAACAGCCATATTGTTATCGCAATGTGTATCATTCGATCAATAATGAATTAAGTTCAATCATGAACTTCTTAATCCAATCATTTTCTTTCTTAGAATCAGTATTTACTTCCTGATTTTAAACTAACATTATTTACAATAATTAATGTGTTATCAAATAACATCTGAACTATTGTATCACTCCCTTCTTGTCTATACAATATTCAATGGTATTTTGTGGTTTCCGAGACATTTTGAAATCTATTTCATTCTTATCGATATATTAAAGAATAGCTCCTCTTGAAAGGATATCAATTCGAGCAATAAACATTTTATTCTCCAAGGATTTATAGAAATAATATCCATTTGATACTCCACAAAACAATTATTAGATTTGGATTTGATCTTATCAAAGGCGAGGCGTTTAATAAATGCTTCACATCCCAAATCTACATAATAGACACACTGGAACATTTTCTAGTTTATATCTTACATCGCGTCTTCATAATCGTCTGAGTAGGATTAAATGCAGTTGTTCAAAATTTAATTTATTGGAAGATCTATATGACTTTATCATTGATCGTACTATATCTTATAAGGTGCGATTTCTCTTGTCAGACACACCATTACAATATGGTGTTCTAGGTGGTCAGAGTTGTGAAACAATTCCAAACTCATTCAGATAATCATTAAATTTATTGGCTTAAATATTCTCTTTCGAACTGTTCGAAAAATATTGATTTTCTATTAAAATTGGTTTCTAACTTCACTTTGAATTCTTTGAACTTTTCAAAGGATTCTGATACGTATTTCATAAGATATACATATCTATATCTACTGATATCATCAGTAAATATAATGAAGTATTAAAACCTACATCTAGCTTATGTATTCATTACTCCAAATACATCATTATGTATGAGACCCAATACTTTATACTCCATTAACTGTATCAAGTGAAATGTGATTCAGATATTTTGTCATATAAACAAGATTTGCATTCTTTATATGATTCAAAATCAAATGACCTCAAAATTCCATCATTATGGAGTTTTGGTACGTGTTTCTTGTTTATATTGGTTAATTGACAATGCTAAAGATGTGTTGGATTTAAATTATTAAATTTAAACCACTCCGTGTTTATGTCAAGTACATTATAGTTCACAATTTATAAAGATCATTAACTATTTGTGAAATTCCATAATATATTTCATTTAAATAAAATGAATAACAATTGTTCTTTTATTACAAATGAAATTTAAACTTGTCTGAACAAAATTTATAATAGCATTTATTTTAAATGGAATTTCATAATAACAATTATTTTATTAATTTTATTAAGCCAGTATACACAACAAGAATCAAATTTCTATGGATAATCCAGCAACTTTTGTTTCATTTCCATTCGTAAGTCCACTTGTCATTTTATCAGATTTCTACTTATTTTGCAATTTTTGTAAATTAACATACATTTATGTGATTTATATCTAGTATCTAATACTAGAAATGTATAAGTAGATTGTGATAACATTTACATATTATTCGGTTGAAGTCATACCTCAACTTTTCATTTTAGATCCTCTATGTTTATATAACAATTACGTTTGATTTGTTTGAGGACAATTGTAACGTCCCGGATTTTTCGGCCATTTAAATTCGAATATTTGAATCAGTTTATATATTATATTTGAAATATAATATATTTTTAATCGAATTTATTTATATAAAATGGAGTTCGAATATATATATTTATATATTAATTAAAACGAGCTCGAAAACGTCGCGGTAATTCAAAATTTCCGATTTGAACTTTGATTGGATATACAGGATCCGATATAAGTCGGATTTCTGTGAAACGAGACACGTTGGAACCGTGTTGATTTTAATTTTCATATGAAAGAGAAAGATGCAGATTTCGCGTTATAGTTTGTTAGTTATGATCAAATAGAACTTTAGAATAATCGCTATAGGAATCGTTAATTAACGATAACGTTTATTTAATAAATTATAAAGGGTTTCTACATACTTTGAATATCGTTTAACCCGAAAATGGTGATGTTGAATTATAAGTCCATATTAGTAATCTAAAAAGAATATTATTTTATTTTGGATTTATATAAGGGAAATAATTTATTTATTTTAGAATTAGATATATTTGTTTGCAATTAATTTGTATTTTAATGGTATGGAGTATAGGCGGATTTGATTACAATTAATAGTGTAGGAGTTCAAGGGTCTTGTAACAAATGTATACAAATTTAGACAAGGCCATAATGCTCACAAATTGATACCAGATCAGTTATGGCCAAACTTGACGAGAGAAATGAGACCAGTAATGAGTAAACTGTATACTCGTACCACATAAACAAATGGATATTACATGAACTCAAACAATAGCCAACTGTCGACATATACAAATACAAAGGAAAGCAACATGTTCATATGTTCTCATCAGTACTGAAAATAAGGAAAGAAAAAGAAATAATAAGAGTTCATTTGAAAACAAGAAATTCATTCAACTTAGCACATCCTGAAGTGGAAAATACAATTTTCTCTAATATACACATACATCATGAACAACTAAAACAGATTGGACATCAAACACAGAACGTACAATTTAGATACATAAAACAAGAAGACTTCATAAACAAATTTAAGCAAAAGGCTGTTGGGCGATCCATCTTTATCAGTGCTGAAAATCCCATCCAAAATCTTTGAAAAAAATACTTGTTCAACATATCGCAGCATCAAGCTGTCATCAACCTGCAAAGGAAAAGAAGCAAATGGCCTTAGCTAGTAGTAGCTGGCCACCTAAGAACCACTATGAAAACCAAATTCAAATGAACAGCAAAAGAAAAAGGTGGTCAATTGCTAACAAGACAATACATAAAAGAAGAAAACAGTAAATTAGATAGTACAACAGCTAAGAACCTATAGAACAGCTAATGAAATAAAACAAATGTATATACATCCATTTCAACTATTTTTCCCACGTCTTGTTCTTTCAAGAAAAGTGGAATAAGTGGCCTAAGAACAAGTATAGGGACGGCCAAACCAGTACATGCACATGCTAGAGAGAAGAAACAACTAAGGAACAATACAATTCACATACTAAAGTAAGGCGAAATCTGTACCAAAACTGCTAACATACAAAACCCAAAGCAGAATTCACAGTTTCAAAATAAGTCTGTATTGAATAAACGAGTCATAGCCACAACCTAATCTAATATATAGGGCAATATATATGCTTTTATTCTCACTCGAATTCAGGTATAAAGGTCATACCAAACTGTTTTTTTTTTCTAGTTCTGAACGCAGATTCAATGTCTGTATTGAATGAACAATACACAACTCATAGCTACCTAACCTATCCAATGGCAATCAAAATTCATTTCGAACCTAGATCAAAAATCCAGACAAAAATCTAAGGGTAGATTCGAATGCCTGTAAATGAGTGAACAATACATAGCACGGCTACATAGCCTATCCAAGATCTATCAGAACCCATTTCGAATCAATCTGAAAAGGCTAGACTAAAATCCGAACCTAAAAGCTAAGTTTCAGGTTTGATTTTGATTGAAATAACAACTCGTAGCTACTGTAAAACAATAATCGTATCTAAGAGCAACCGCAAGTATAAATATGCCATCACAGTAGTGTTCAAACAACCAGAAAGATAATCAAAACAAAAGAAAATACGGGAATTAAAAATCAAGTGAAAAGAAAACTTAGCTTTTAATTTAAGACGTTCGCAGTTGAAGACCAAGCCTCGATTGGGTTCGCTCGTCGTGGTTCTAGGGTTGCTCGACAGTATGGTGGCGGATCGTTGGTGGAGCTCGAAGGGGTGCGACGCCATGGTCTTTGGTTTTGGCTGAAGGAATTAGGGGAATTAGGGTTTCGGTTTGGATCAATTTTTGAGGAGCGGCTGAAAAATGAAAAAAAAGATCGGAGGCTAGGGTTTTAAGGGTGATAACGGGCTGGGTATTTGCGGGCCGAAGGAAAAAGGTAAAGGGCCCATGTTTTTATTACTTAAAATCTAAGTTTAGTAATTAAATTTGCTTATAAAATTGTTTAAACAATATCACACTCGTACGTTGACAGATTTAAGCGTGGTTGGTCTCGTTGGGACCGTAGAAACGAGGAGGTCGAGATGGAGCAATGTCTGTCAGGACGGGAAGGACGGGAACTTTTTAATTAAATTGAACGTTGTTTAATTTAATTAAAAACCCAGCGCTGAACGACCCAAACCAGTCAAGGTGAGTTAAACTCACTCAGCTCTTCCCATTTATATTTTATATAAATTGGGTTTTTGTTTTGCGTGTTCTGGTTGTTAATGAATGACTGTTTGTTAGTGATATGTGATTATCGTTGATTAAATTTCTGAAATTAAACGGTCATTTAATTTCAGTATAACACCCGTTATTCTGATTCGACCCGGATAAAGAAATTTCTCTGGGTTGGTCACGTTTATAAAATAAACGTGTATAATTGTTTGAATTGTTTGAACTGGCTGTTGGTTGATTGATGATCGTTGTAAACATTATCAGTCAAATAAAAAGGAATAGTTGATTACCATTGAATATTGATCCTTATTTCAACATTTGTTATGATGGATGGTATGGATCGAGTAGTTGGCATCACTTGGTTTATAAATCGATCGATTTATGAGTATCGATAGTGGATTGATAATATTCAAGTTATAAATATGTTTTATAACGAAAATATATTTTGGAAGTTACTACGTTGAAAGGGTATATAAAAAGGGAAATAAATATTTAATTAATTATTTAAAGTTTATATAGGAATTTTGAAATTTGTTTTGTAAAATGAATTCTTATGTTAATAAGAATTAAAAGCAAAGAGGTCATGTATTTGATTGGTTTCGTCTAAGGAATGTTTAAATAAAGTTATTTAAATTAATTATATTTTAATTAATTTAAAGGAATTAAAAAGAGTTGGTTAGGAGAGTAATCATGTTTTGGGTGAATGAAGTCAACCATTTGAACTTAGTTATACTTTAAATTAGTGAATTAACTTAATGAGTAATTGATTTACCCTAGAAAGGTATTAAAAAGGGAATTTATTATTCTAGTAAATAAAGGAGGAAATTGATTTGAATGATGAATGTTGAAATAAAGGAGTTGGTAATCACTAATGAAATACCTTTAAGAAACCAAGTTTGGAATGAAATGGTTAGTGTTGGAAAAAGGCTAGTGATGAGTTTATGGTTTGAACTCGAGTTTTATAGAGAAGTAACAACGAGAGTTAAACGAAGATAAGGCGTAAATGAAGGTTTTACTTAACGAATGAATTAAGTAAAAGAAGGAGAAAATGAAAAAGGGTTTATATTAAACCTAGAATTTATAAACGAAGTTTATAAATGGCATGTGAGTTAAATGTTGGTTTTAAATACTTAATATTGGTATTAAGTTAAATTAATTCGAACGGAGATTTCTATAAATAAAAAGGAAATGGGTAAAAAGGAATTTAAATGCGAGATTGGTAAACGGGATTGGAAATAGGAAATTAAATATTAATATCGGGTTTTTGAATTACGACTCGTGTTTATCTGAAGGCAAGAACGTTGTTGATCAAGGTCTGAGAGGTAATTAAAATACACCAACTTGAACGACTTCGGAATGACCTAAAGATGATACTAGTTGGTAATGGCGAGAGTGTGCGATAAGATTTCCAAAGTAAAGAAAATGATATAAGATTATATTTTCCCTATTAATGGAATTAAAAGGGGAATTGGGCGAGAAATTTTGAAAGCCAAGTGATACTGATTGCCAGACCAGTGAATCTATTTTTGTTTTTGCATGGATGTTTACTTGATAGTTAAATAACCGACTATCAAGTCTGACCTTTACGATTGTTGGTATGGGAAGACCGGGATCGAATGTATATTCGAAAACCATTCCGACCAACGAGTATGAATATATAGAAGAGATCAAGTGACGATCGAGATGGAGCATGTGAAGACCATAGATCTTCATAAAGCGGAAGAACCACTTACAATCTCTGATTCGACCCGGAGATACACTGGGGTTCTATCGTGGTTGAAACTGTGGATTGCAAGGACTATCGCTACTGGTCCATGAGGTGATTCCTATATTGGATGCAGTAGGAGAGTGCCTTCGGTTCATCCTGTTCCTGGATGACTTGTATGGACGGATGTCTGACAGAGTAGTTCTTAAGAATCACGTACGTTGATTTTTACAAACGTATCTCTGTTGGTGGCAGAGAAGACTGGACACCTTCTCTAGCTTAACGACTAGAGTATTTTTGTGGACGTCAATTAGTGATTTGGCGGAGCTGACGATGTGGCATTCAAAGTGTATAATGAACAGATGTGTTCTGACCTCAAGCCTCATCAACCGGGAAATGACAAAAATCGGGCAGGCAGCATGGCTATGTGGGTCGCTCCCATTAGGATGTATAATCACCTATCTAGAGAAATTCCTTTTGTTTCTTATTCTATCGATTCTGCCCATTCGGGAACGGTGGTTTGAGTCCAACCGTTGGGGATATACATTCGATACACTCAAGCGAAATGAGTGGTCGGTCATGTGAGGGCCGGGTTGCAAGACGTTCTTGTTGAACCCTGTGTATTCGCCTCTAGAGATACACGTGCGGAAGGTGGTCCCATACCTTGTCAAGTTGGAAATCCAATATCCAATAAGCGCCCGCGGTTTTCGATTGTATACTATATACGGGGAGCGTGAGATGCAAGCGTTCCTCTAGATGTGTTAATTATTTGTACTTAGACATTATGATAATATCAGAGAAGATATAGATTTCGAAAACTGGTTTGGATTATCGTAAGGTAAAAACCGTCCGTGTTTATGTGTGGATTGGTCTTACGATTATCTTTTTCTTTCGAAAGGATTTTAACTTCAAAATCAAGTTGTGTGATTCCTTAATGTTGTGCGAGTTATCTCACTCTGGTTCACCAGACTGACCCGGTGTTTTGTAAATGCTCGGGTTAGACCGAGGTGCACAGGTTCAGGTTATCAGGTACTCAGAAGTCCAGAGACGAGCTGAAGATGTTCAGACGAATGATGTTCCGCTGTGTGATTATATATATGAGAACAGATTATCAAAACTGTCCAGATGTGTGTTGTACTCTGATACTGTAGGTATTTTCAAAAGCTCTCAATAAAGATTATTTCTGTATTATATTTTGTCCCGCTGCGATGTGAGACTCTATGTTGATTCTTCTTCTTCTATTCTAATATTTCTTTCTTTCTTATCTCACCCTCTAATTTCTTTCTAAACGTTCCAGTGTTTCCGGTGCTTGGAGGATCGGCATGAGTACGGTAAAAGGTATTTAGGTCGATTTTCGGGGCCGAAAATTTGCTGGGTCGTTTACAGTGGTATCAGAGCTATTGGTTGAGTAGTAACCTTGGCTCTGTGGCGTAACTCAATAGAGATGAGGTTAGTAACGCCCTAGATTGAGTTGAGTGTATATATATATGTGTATATATATATATATATATATATATATATATATATATATATGAGAGCGTATTTGTAAAATTTTATATAAAAATGTTTTGTATTGTGTTATTTGACTAGTTCAAGTGTTGAGAAGCATTGAACTGGTGAATTGACACGATATTGTTTTATTAAGGGGGTAAATGAAATAATTTTACCCGGTATATATTTTTATATAGAAAAAGAAATTTATTTACTATATTATAGTGATGTGGGGTGTTTGTTTGTTTGTTCTGATTGATTTGATTTGAAATCAAATTTGAATTACGAAATAAAATTGAATTGATTAGAAAATCAATTCGTCGATTGAATCGGATATGGAAGTGAAGCAGAATCTAGTTAAGAAAAACCAATTTAAGAATAAACTCAAAAAGAGTGAATTTAAAAACGTAATGGATAAATAGATTGGGATTCAAATAAAATGGATTTCCATTCGAATTTTCTTTTCCAAGGAGTTGAGGCCCAGTGTGGCAGTCATAGTCATCCCGATCAGGCAAAGGAAGTGTTGGCAGAATTTTAGAAAAAAATTTAGAATTCGAATTTAATTTGAATTTAATGCAAAGGTAATAATTTTAAGATAATACGATTCGGGATATTCTCCTTACTTTGCAATTTCGAGGACGAAATTATTTTAAGGGGGGAAGAATGTAACGTCCCGGATTTTTCGGCCATTTAAATTCGAATATTTGAATCAGTTTATATATTATATTTGAAATATAATATATTTTTAATCGAATTTATTTATATAAAATGGAGTTCGAATATATATATTTATATATTAATTAAAACGAGCTCGAAAACGTCGCGGTAATTCAAAATTTCCGATTTGAACTTTGATTGGATATACAGGATCCGATATAAGTCGGATTTCTGTGAAACGAGACACGTTGGAACCGTGTTGATTTTAATTTTCATATGAAAGAGAAAGATGCAGATTTCGCGTTATAGTTTGTTAGTTATGATCAAATAGAACTTTAGAATAATCGCTATAGGAATCGTTAATTAACGATAACGTTTATTTAATAAATTATAAAGGGTTTCTACATACTTTGAATATCGTTTAACCCGAAAATGGTGATGTTGAATTATAAGTCCATATTAGTAATCTAAAAAGAATATTATTTTATTTTGGATTTATATAAGGGAAATAATTTATTTATTTTAGAATTAGATATATTTGTTTGCAATTAATTTGTATTTTAATGGTATGGAGTATAGGCGGATTTTGATTACAATTAATAGTGTAGGAGTTCAAGGGTCTTGTAACAAATGTATACAAATTTAGACAAGGCCATAATGCTCACAAATTGATACCAGATCAGTTATGGCCAAACTTGACGAGAGAAATGAGACCAGTAATGAGTAAACCGTATACTCGTACCACATAAACAAATGGATATTACATGAACTCAAACAATAGCCAACTGTCGACATATACAAATACAAAGGAAAGCAACATGTTCATATGTTCTCATCAGTACTGAAAATAAGGAAAGAAAAAGAAATAATAAGAGTTCATTTGAAAACAAGAAATTCATTCAACTTAGCACATCCTGAAGTGGAAAATACAATTTTCTCTAATATACACATACATCATGAACAACTAAAACAGATTGGACATCAAACACAGAACGTACAATTTAGATACATAAAACAAGTAGACTTCATAAACAAATTTAAGCAAAAGGCTGTTGGGCGATCCATCTTTATCAGTGCTGAAAATCCCATCCAAAATCTTTGAAAAAAATACTTGTTCAACATATCGCAGCATCAAGCTGTCATCAACCTGCAAAGGAAAAGAAGCAAATGGCCTTAGCTAGTAGTAGCTGGCCACCTAAGAACCACTATGAAAACCAAATTCAAATGAACAGCAAAAGAAAAAGGTGGTCAATTGCTAACAAGACAATACATAAAAGAAGAAAACAGTAAATTAGATAGTACAACAGCTAAGAACCTATAGAACAGCTAATGAAATAAAACAAATGTATATACATCCATTTCAACTATTTTTCCCACGTCTTGTTCTTTCAAGAACAGTGGAATAAGTGGCCTAAGAACAAGTATAGGGACGGCCAAACCAGTACATGCACATGCTAGAGAGAAGAAACAACTAAGGAACAGTACAATTCACATACTAAAGTAAGGCGAAATCTGTACCAAAACTGCTAACATACAAAACCCAAAGCAGAATTCACAGTTTCAAAATAAGTCTGTATTGAATAAACGAGTCATAGCCACAACCTAATCTAATATATAGGGCAATATATATGCTTTTATTCTCACTCGAATTCAGGTATAAAGGTCATACCAAACTGTTTTTTTTTCTAGTTCTGAACGCAGATTCAATGTCTGTATTGAATGAACAATACACAACTCATAGCTACCTAACCTATCCAATGGCAATCAAAATTCATTTCGAACCTAGATCAAAAATCCAGACAAAAATCTAAGGGTAGATTCGAATGCCTGTAAATGAGTGAACAATACATAGCACGGCTACATAGCCTATCCAAGATCTATCAGAACCCATTTCGAATCAATCTGAAAAGGCTAGACTAAAATCCGAACCTAAAAGCTAAGTTTCAGGTTTGATTTTGATTGAAATAACAACTCGTAGCTACTGTAAAACAATAATCGTATCTAAGAGCAACCGCAAGTATAAATATGCCATCACAGTAGTGTTCAAACAACCAGAAAGATAATCAAAACAAAAGAAAATACGGGAATTAAAAATCAAGTGAAAAGAAAACTTAGCTTTTAATTTAAGACGTTCGCAGTTGAAGACCAAGCCTCGATTGGGTTCGTTCGTCGTGGTTCTAGGGTTGCTCGACAGTATGGTGGCGGATCGTTGGTGGAGCTCGAAGGGGTGCGACGCCATGGTCTTTGGTTTTGGCTGAAGGAATTAGGGGAATTAGGGTTTCGGTTTGGATCAATTTTTGAGGAGCGGCTGAAAAATGAAAAAAAAGATCGGAGGCTAGGGTTTTAAGGGTGATAACGGGCTGGGTATTTGCGGGCCGAAGGAAAAAGGTAAAGGGCCCATGTTTTTATTACTTAAAATCTAAGTTTAGTAATTAAATTTGCTTATAAAATTGTTTAAACAATATCACACTCGTACGTTGACAGATTTAAGCGTGGTTGGTCTCGTTGGGACCGTAGAAACGAGGAGGTCGAGATGGAGCAATGTCTGTCAGGACGGGAAGGACGGGAACTTTTTAATTAAATTGAACGTTGTTTAATTTAATTAAAAACCCAGCGCTGAACGACCCAAACCAGTCAAGGTGAGTTAAACTCACTCAGCTCTTCCCATTTATATTTTATATAAATTGGGTTTTTGTTTTGCGTGTTCTGGTTGTTAATGAATGACTGTTTGTTAGTGATATGTGATTATCGTTGATTAAATTTCTGAAATTAAACGGTCATTTAATTTCAGTATAACACCCGTTATTCTGATTTGACCCGGATAAAGAAATTTCTCTGGGTTGGTCACGTTTATAAAATAAACGTGTATAATTGTTTGAATTGTTTGAACTGGCTGTTGGTTGATTGATGATCGTTGTAAACATTATCAGTCAAATAAAAAGGAATAGTTGATTACCATTGAATATTGATCCTTATTTCAACATTTGTTATGATGGATGGTATGGATCGAGTAGTTGGCATCACTTGGTTTATAAATCGATCGATTTATGAGTATCGATA
This sequence comes from Allium sativum, assembly GCA_030737875.1. Lineage (NCBI taxonomy): Eukaryota > Viridiplantae > Streptophyta > Magnoliopsida > Asparagales > Amaryllidaceae > Allium > Allium sativum. Next base: position 21,264 of record JASFAX010000618.1, read on the forward strand.
GTGGATTGATAATATTCAAGTTATAAATATGTTTTATAACGAAAATATATTTTGGAAGTTACTACGTTGAAAGGGTATATAAAAAGAGAAATAAATATTTAATTAATTATTTAAAGTTTATATAGGAATTTTGAAATTTGTTTTGTAAAATGAATTCTTATGTTAATAAGAATTAAAAGCAAAGAGGTCATGTATTTGATTGGTTTCGTCTAAGGAATGTTTAAATAAAGTTATTTAAATTAATTATATTTTAATTAATTTAAAGAAGGAATTAAAAAGAGTTGGTTAGGAGAGTAATCATGTTTTGGGTGAATGAAGTCAACCATTTGAACTTAGTTATACTTTAAATTAGTGAATTAACTTAATGAGTAATTGATTTACCCTAGAAAGGTATTAAAAAGGGAATTTATTATTCTAGTAAATAAAGGAGGAAATTGATTTGAATGATGAATGTTGAAATAAAGGAGTTGGTAATCACTAATGAAATACCTTTAAGAAACCAAGTTTGGAATGAAATGGTTAGTGTTGGAAAAAGGCTAGTGATGAGTTTATGGTTTGAACTCGAGTTTTATAGAGAAGTAACAACGAGAGTTAAACGAAGATAAGGCGTAAATGAAGGTTTTACTTAACGAATGAATTAAGTAAAAGAAGGAGAAAATGAAAAAGGGTTTATATTAAACCTAGAATTTATAAACGAAGTTTATAAATGGCATGTGAGTTAAATGTTGGTTTTAAATACTTAATATTGGTATTAAGTTAAATTAATTCGAACGGAGATTTCTATAAAGAAAAAGGAAATGGGTAAAAAGGAATTTAAATGCGAGATTGGTAAACGGGATTGGAAATAGGAAATTAAATATTAATATCGGGTTTTTGAATTACGACTCGTGTTTATCTGAAGGCAAGAACGTTGTTGATCAAGGTCTGAGAGGTAATTAAAATACCCCAACTTGAACGACTTCGGAATGACCTAAAGATGATTCTAGTTGGTAATGGCGAGAGTGTGCGATAAGATTTCCAAAGTAAAGAAAATGATATAAGATTATATTTTCCCTATTAATGGAATTAAAAGGGGAATTGGGCGAGAAATTTTGAAAGCCAAGTGATACTGATTGCCAGACCAGTGAATCTATTTTTGTTTTTGCATGGATGTTTACTTGATAGTTAAATAACCGACTATCAAGTCTGACCTTTACGATTGTTGGTATGGGAAGACCGGGATCGAATGTATATTCGAAAACCATTCCGACCAACGAGTATGAATATATAGAAGAGATCAAGTGACGATCGAGATGGAGCATGTGAAGACCATAGATCTTCATAAAGCGGAAGAACCACTTACAATCTCTGATTCGACCCGGAGATACACTGGGGTTCTATCGTGGTTGAAACTGTGGATTGCAAGGACTATCGCTACTGGTCCATGGGGTGATTCCTATATTGGATGCAGTAGGAGAGTGCCTTCGGTTCATCCTGTTCCTGGATGACTTGTATAGACGGATGTCTGACAGAGTAGTTCTTAAGAATCACGTACGTTGATTTTTACAAACGTATCTCTGTTGGTGGCAGAGAAGACTGGACACCTTCTCTAGCTTAACGACTAGAGTATTTTTGTGGACGTCAATTAGTGATTTGGCGGAGCTGACGATGTGGCATTCAAAGTGTATAATGATCAGATGTGTTCTGACCTCAAGCCTCATCAACCGGGAAATGACAAAAATCGGGCAGGCAGCATGGCTATGTGGGTCGCTCCCATTAGGATGTATAATCACCTATCTAGAGAAATTCCTTTTGTTTCTTATTCTATCGATTCTGCCCATTCGGGAACGGTGGTTTGAGTCCAACCGTTGGGGATATACATTCGATACACTCAAGCGAAATGAGTGGTCGGTCATGTGAGGGCCGGGTTGCAAGACGTTCTTGTTGAACCCTGTGTATTCGCCTCTAGAGATACACGTGCGGAAGGTGGTCCCATACCTTGTCAAGTTGGAAATCCAATATCCAATAAGCGCCCGCGGTTTTCGATTGTATACTATATACGGGGAGTGTGAGATGCAAGCGTTCCTCTAGATGTGTTAATTATTTGTACTTAGACATTATGATAATATCAGAGAAGATATAGATTTCGAAAACTGGTTTGGATTATCGTAAGGTAAAAACCGTCCGTGTTTATGTGTGGATTGGTCTTACGATTATCTTTTTCTTTCGAAAGGATTTTAACTTCAAAATCAAGTTGTGTGATTCCTTAATGTTGTGCGAGTTATCTCACTCTGGTTCACCAGACTGACCCGGTGTTTTGTAAATGCTCGGGTTAGACCGAGGTGTACAGGTTCAGGTTATCAGGTACTCAGAAGTCCAGAGACGAGCTGAAGATGTTCAGACGAATGATGTTCCGCTGTGTGATTATATATATGAGAACAGATTATCAAAACTGTCCAGATGTGTGTTGTACTCTGATACTGTAGGTATTTTCAAAAGCTCTCAATAAAGATTATTTCTGTATTATATTTTGTCCCGCTGCGATGTGAGACTCTATGTTGATTCTTCTTCTTCTATTCTAATATTTCTTTCTTTCTTATCTCACCCTCTAATTTCTTTCTAAACGTTCCAGTGTTTCCGGTGCTTGGAGGATCGGCATGAGTACGGTAAAAGGTATTTAGGTCGATTTTCGGGGCCGAAAATTTGCTGGGTCGTTACAACAATCCTCAAATTTCAATGTTAGTCAAGAAATTTGATTTACTTCAATTTATATCCTTCTTAAGGATTAATTTAAATTATCGAGTTATTTATTATTTAATATCTACATTAGATAAAATGATAACTTATTCTGTAATATTTATTTAATCACAAAATTTTGACAATCAAAATTTATATTAACTTAAATATGTAATTTAAACTGAAATACGCTCCCACTCAAATTAGCATCCCTCTGTTTATATATGTATATCATATAATGGTGTTCCAAGATCCATATCTAGTCATGCCTTGACCCAGCTTTGGCTAAACCCAAAACACAACATTTTAGATAGACATCTTATGTCAATTATATCGTCTATATAACTCTTGGATCGCATGTTGAACAGTTTATTCAGTATTATTCATTTGCTCAAAGTAGAATAATTCATGCTTTTGTCTCTAAGGCCATAATCCTATTATGCAGCCTAGTTAAGTCAGACCCAATAATAGGTTGGAGCACCACATTTTACTCCATCGCATATAACCAAAATAAAAGGTGCACAACGCTTTGGCGTTAGTTACAACCATTGATCTTGGACAGTGATGAGTATATTATTGGAAGATGTCACCATAACTTAATATAACAAAATTTGCTATAAACGGAATTTATAATTCGTTGTGGCGAACGATATCAAATTTGTTTACATATATCAAAATATATGCATTTCACTTCAAATGACAGTAATCATAATTAAACTATCATGAAGAAACTCACAAATATGTGGACTTGTACACTGTATTCATGATCATATGATTTCTAATGAACTGTGGCAGGAATACACACACACACACTAGAATAAGTAAATGAACATGACCAAACTTAGATTCAGACATATATAAAATTATCATATCAAGTCACTTGTCAATTTACAGAGCATCACGCTCCATACTATAAATCAAAACCCATAAATATTTACCATGATCAAATTTAAGCTAGCATCAGATATATAGGGTCAGACCAACTTCCATATATTAGATCATTATACATATCACTAATATGTACATGCAATCAATCCTTGTGAACAACATTTGTTCCTTATAATATCAACTAGATATGTATAATAATTACATTCGGATTAGTCCCTAAACAAGTCATACTTGTTTAATTTTATACATTTTGCATCCATTATACAAAATATATAAATATATATACATACATGTAAGTAAATTTCATGTATAATTCTCATATTTACATCACAGTAAACATCTTATAAAGTGTTAGTGCAACAAGTCGCACTTGCTTCCCGTTTTATCCCTTCATTTCAGCATATTCTCGTGTATTCCCGATCAAGCTTTCAACCAGGCTGAGGATGTCCACCTGTATTTTATTGTTCTAAACAGTATTAGTTAGAATGCATGTATAACCAATCATATGGCTTCAAAAGCCAACAGTATACTGTAAATCATTATATATAATATTAATATAAAACTAACAAACAACACTTTGTTCATTAATTTATATTTTATACTATCTTCTCTGATAAATATACATATACCATATTATGACAGTATTTGGCTACAACACTTCATTCTTATGATAGCCTACAGGCTAATTACTAATTTGTAAATATGCACAGTCAAAATGTGCAAGGCAGTCCACCAATGATTCTCATTATTCATTTGATAATGTATACATATATCAGTATATATGCAATTAACATTTTCATTGTAGGCCAAACTAATAATGTTTCAGGCAGGCAGAATTGATTTGCAAAGATGCAATTGTAATCTACTATCTGCTTTCAGTTTTGTACCAGTACAGTAGGTATTATATCACATATTAACACCTGTTACTGCTTTGTGATGCTAATTATACAATGTATGTTTTTGACTTAGGATTATACATATAAATTGTAAGCAAGGACAGCATCACATACTTCATGATTTGTATATTTTGATCCAACATTATGTGTGTGCAGATTACATATCTATATATATATATATATATATATATATATAAATGCATAACCAAGTAAAGCTAGTATGGATTTCTAACCCCTGTTTTACAATAAAACAGATTGTACTGTAAATGGAATCAAACTAAAGTGTTCTATTTCAAACTTAAGTGTATCGAAACAGAGAACCATGTCTTGACTAAATCAAACAAACTTGATTTTATTTGCTGGTATTAAGATCAATTCTTAAATTGGTCTTAACAAAATTCGATTTAAATGATTTTATTAAATCAAAACAATCCACAAAAAAAATCTTATTGATACTCTATCCATTTATACTATTTTGATGAATCATATTCATCAATAAATCATATTTAACAAAATATGAGGATTGACTTCTATTTATACATATGTATATATATCTGTCTACATGTATACAGGCTAGACAAAAAACCTGTTGAAAGAAGGATTCAATTATATACGCAAGTATTATAAGAATGAAAATGAATAAGAAATCACATTTCCTTTAAATTTTTTAGAAATCTGAATATATCAATTTTATCATGATAAAATATATATACTCAGTATATTAAGTCCAAAAGGCTCTTTTAGATGATAGGCTAAATACATTTGTGCCAATACACATATGCAATATTTATGTACTCAGATAAAACATATCAAATATGTTACAGATTCTACAAATCATGTTACATATGTTACAGATTCTACAAATCTGTATAATGTCAGTATAAAATAGGGGATCGTATGTATGGATTTCAAACACTAAAATACTTTTGGAAAACAAACTTATATACTGCCAACCCTTAATAGTATTAACAATACTGATCAATATGAGATCTGAGTTTTAAATCCAAAATTGCTTAAACTTGCATAACATAAAATTCTTTTAAAAGCAATTGAAATGATTTATGAGTCAGTTCTTTTATAACAACATCATCATAATGAAATATAAATTGATCAGTATCAATATAAAAGGAAAGGATGCTTACAGAAATTCAGTAGAATTTTGAAATCTGCTTGAATTCCCATATTGATCTTGACTGTTACACATTAATAGTAGTATCTTTTCTTGATATAAATGACATCAAACACTCAGTTTATCAATATAAACTTGAGTAATTAAATGATACACATATTGACTCAGGTTACATAACTGGATCCAACTTAAAATTGTGATTTCCCTTTAACAACAATTGTTTCAAAACAATTCACAATTTTCATCTAATCCAGCAATACAATATTCTATGAAATTAGTATCCACACACACACAAAAATTGGCTTCTATTTTAATCAATCAAAACTGGTTTTGATTAATATCCAGGATTCATGTTTCATTTTGATGAAATCATATTCATCAAAATTATTTCCTTTCATAGACTAGGTACAAATTACCTTATATACATATATACTACATAAATGTATATTACAAATAAAATATGAATACCATGATTAAGATTCAAACATAATTTTAAAACCAAAAGTTTGCATATCAAATATGTCATAATATGTGTTTGGAATTAAAACTTACAAATCAGGTTTGTATATTATATATATATAATCATTAGCGTATCTATATATACAAAATGATTATATAAGTAAATTCATATATAAACTTGTTTCAAAAACAAATCAGTGTTCAGTATTATATCTAGAGGGTATGTATATCCTAATATACTTTATAGGCTCATCGAAATTGATAAAATAATGGATTTGGTACTTATAATTATATTATAGACCAACATATGAACATTTCATATCTTAAACAATCATACGGATTCATTCAGTATATTATAGCCATACTGAATTAACAGTTAATTTATTTGCCAAACAATTAACAGGTTAGTATTCATCAATCATTAACTAGAATTAATGTCAATGATCAACCACTCAGTTAAAATTAATCCTAGATTTTATTACTGCAGTGCTTAATTTAACTGTTTTTCATCCAATTGCACAGATTTACATAATTACAATATGCTCACAAAATTAAAATCAAAATGACTTGATATCTTAGATGAATCAAAACTGGCTTTTGATTAATACACAGGGCTCCATAGTTCATTAAAATAACAATATTAAACAAGGTTAATATTTATAATCAACAATAAAATTATTACTGGATAATATTATCGAAAAATGATTCCAATATCAGGTATCAAATACATGAGTATTATAGCAGTGAAACAATTTCACTGTTACAAACGTATTCAGTTCAAAACTTAAAATCAGTATTTGTAATAGTATTATTATCCAGGATTATAAGCAGATATGAATCAAAATTAACATTCAAAATATCGAATTTTGCAACCTTGCTCCGATACCATTGATGGAAATTTAGGGTTAATGAAATCTAATCGAAACCCTAAATTTCTTACCAAATTAACATTCAAAATTCGGATCTATGCAAAACGATAAATCAAAAGGGTTCATACCTTGCTTGTGTGTAAAATCCCCAATTTTGACTTACTCGATTTGATTGAATCCGTTGAAGCCTTCGAATTCGTTGAGCAGCAGAAGGACTGAATCATTAGCCCATCAAAGCGACGAGCCTCTACTGGTATCCACACGAACATGGCTCTTTTTATCGTATCGAAAGAAAGGAGGAGATGGTGGTGCTAGCCACCATTTCTGATTTCGTTTTAGGTTTTTTTTCATACGGGTTAGAATGAAAATGTGTCCATATATATCCAATAAAAGAAATAATATCTCTTTTAATGTGTACACGTGGATTACATATAAAGGACAATTCCTTTTACTCATTCAAACAAGATATCAACAATTGATATTTCATTTTATCCATAACAAAACCAGTCTTCTCCTTACCATGTTTTAAGTGTGTGATTCTATAGGTTATTACAACGTTGGCAATGATTGTAAATCGTATATAAATCATAAACAGTGATTGGCATCTAGCAATATGTTGTTGTTACCTAAGATGTAATAAGATCAAAGATTCGATACTTCCTTTCTGTGACCAGTGTCTCAATGCAATATAATCCTTTTAACCAATATATCCAGGATCAAACTAGAGGCATGGATCGTATCATCCTCGTTATAATTTAATCCGTTTTCTTGATCGATGAGCAGACTACTTAAAACAAATCAGTATTTGAGCATGGCCATGCATTTCACAGTCTCACTCAATCAAGAGGCCCATGGATATCACTACGAATATATCGTAGGGTTAAATTCCATCTAGACCATTCATAATTTTTCATTCGACTCGAGATGTATCCAATAATCACCGTTATTGTTACTCTGTTACGATATAACTTTAAATGATATCAAAACACAAATATCCTCGAATAAAAATGTGACGGCCGGGAATTTCGCTCGATCTGAATCAGTCGTTAAACCGATCTAGACCATTCAAAACCCCTGAACGTTGAGAACAGGACAAATCAGGACACAAACAGAAGAACATTTCATTGTTATTACAACAATTCATCAGATACAAGAATATACAGAGTATAATGAATAAATTACATTCGATAAATATCAGAGATTACAATAAATTACATAGCAGCGGAAAATAATACAAAGCACAACTGAAGGTGATATACGGATACAGAGCTTTCCGGATATCATTCCAGCTGTAAACCAGGATCCTGTGAATATAAATCTGCAAAACCAAAACTACTAGCTGCCCGTGCGGAAAATAGGGGCACCCAGAGTTTAGGTTAAAACAATAAACTCCAGGTCAGTCATGTGACTGGTGTGAGAACAAAAACAGTTATTTAAAACTTTACTTTAAAAGAGAGTAATTCAAGGGACCACGCCGTATAACACGGAACGGATTTCCTCCCAAGAATACCAGTGCATAGAATAAACAACGCAATGCTTTTTCGAAAAATGAAGCTATTATAAGACCCAGGTCCCATCACACAATGCAACGCAAGCCGGAGGATAGGGTTTTACCTTATACAGCCAAACATGCTTGATACGTTTAAAAACAAATCATTTGATACTATAATAAGTGTATAGTGTCAAAACAATTTCAATCATAAATATAAATCATAGACGGCATGAGTGCCCCATCCCACTATGTCGCCATACTAGGCTCTACAAATAAAGCCGAAATACACATATTGGAAATTGGATTTCCGTCATGAGTCGAGGCAAGGGGCAAGCTCCTCTCCGCTTCGAGACACTCTAGCAAATGCTCAGGACTACACACTCTGGGCAGCCACTTGGATCGGTTGGGCCGGTCCTCACTTACGTTAGAGGATTAGTTATGCCTGAACACACGTTTCCCGGTCCTTTCAGACCTATAATCGAGGCGCCTCATTCCAACAACCACAAAGGTGAAAAGTATATAAATGTCAGGGCTGGTAAGTCACTGACACCACCAAAGCTAGAAAGAAACGTCGTGTTCTCCCAACGGCCCGTATCCCGTTTTTAACTCATACCGAGGTGTGAGGATCGCGAATTCACGTTACACACAAAGCTGCCACGTAGGCGTGCTTTGATCATCAACCACAAGACTTTGCTTTTCAACAGAAGCCTTGATCATTGCATCTTAGCGTGCCACATAGGCAATTCATGCCATGTGATTGATATCTATCGATATATAACCTCTAAGCTCGTACGTCTCAGAGAAGGGCGTTAAGCAAGAGAATAAATTCTCCGCCGCCAAGCAGATATATATTTAACAGAAATCAATCAACACAGAATAAAATCCAATGTCCGACACACAATCCATTTACAAGTTCGTCCTGGGTCTGAACGAAACCGGAGGCACTTTCCTCGCATATCCATCCATCTCCAAGTACGTCTGGACGACCACCAACTATTTCCATCCTCTTGGGTGTACAGCCCAATCAGGATCGTCAGTAATTATCCCTACGATGTGAAGACTTCCGGTCTTCGACCACCGTCTTCATCTTCGACTTATCGTCCAATCGGTTATTCAGAATGGGTATAAACCCGGCCTTTCCGAACAACCCGCGTATATTAAAACAAATGTTACACAACCACAACATACGTCTCATTCCAATTCAGAATATTCTTTTATTCACAAAATCACATTTTTAGGGAAAGGTTCCCATTAATTTTATCCAAGATAAATTCTTTGAAATTTATCCTTTAATCTTCCTTTGGATGTCGTTCAAACCAAATTATGGTTTTCTAAACTAGTCGAGATTAGCGAACCGTAACGAAGTAATTATTTATTTTATTTCCCAATCCCAACCTATTCATCCCATAAAGCAAAACTGGTAATACTCCATATCTAATACTATGGTGTTATCGGTAAGATTAATTACCATTTCACGTTCAAATCTAATTAAAGATTTAACTATCGCTTTGGAGCAAAACTGGTGATACTCCATTCTCGCTTATTTTCAAAATTTGATAATTTAGATTATCAATTCACATTTCAAATCTAATTGCAGATTCAATTAAACTCCTTTTACTGGGTTAAATAACTAGTGTTATTTAAAACACAGTTCACGATAAACCCAAATCACATTCTATTTATTATCGGGTTAAAGAACTAGTGTTACTTAAGACACCGTTCACGATAAACCCATTTCAAATCCAATCAAATATATTAGGAATTCCGATTATTTAAAACCCCTTTTTAAATCTAATTTATTTATTTAAAAATAATTGGGTTTTAAATTTTGTTCAGAACTAGTTCATTTCGATAAAAATCCATTTTTATTTTTTTCAAATATGGAGTTTTTCATCCCAATTTTTCCCAAATCATTTCTTGTGATTTTACACAAATTATTACTATTTTTAATTATTTTATCAAGGCCCGTACAGTCGATTTCCGTCAACGGCCATCGAACTGCACTTACAGCGACCTTTATCGAATTTGATTTGGACATAACTCCAAATCCAACCGTTAGATTTCAAATTTCTAATATTCATTAGAAAGCTCTTTTCGATACGAACCCAACGGTTCCGGTTTTAGGAGAATCCGACGGTCGGATCTCCCGTAACGTCCGTTTGAAATAAATGGTCGAAATTCACGAACTGCCGCGGCGCGACGCGTTCTATTTAGGCCATTATATTATATATATATAATATATATTTCGTCGATTTCTATTTAAAACGAATTTTATAAATAGTTTTAATTTCGTTTCAAAAACAATTTCAACTTCCATTTCAATTCAAATCAAAACTGAATTTTTCCTTATAAATTCGTTTTAAAATTCATTTCAATTCATTTCAAATTTCAATTCAATTTGAGTTCATTTCAATTCGCTTTCAATTCAATTTGAATTCGTTTTCAATTCAATTCAATTCAAATTGGTTTTCTATTCGATGCAAATTCATTTTCTATTCAAATCAAATTCATTATATATTCAATTCATTTCGAAATCGTTATATATCCAATTCATTTCGAAATCGTTATATATTCAATTCATTTCGAAATCGTTATATATTCAATTCATTTCGAAATCGTTATATATTCAATTCATTTCGAAATCGTTATATATACAATTCATTTCGAAATTGTTATATATTCAATTCATTTCGAAATCGTTATATATTCAATTCATTTCGAAATCGTTATATATTCAATTCATTTCCGAATGTAATCGATATAAATATCGTTCGCGTCAAAATGGCGCATCACTAATCAACACGGCTTTATATATTCTATTTCAAATATTTCTTTTCGTCAACACACGACTAATCTCAACGAATGAGTACCGTCCACGTGTGACTATTTTTGTTAAAATATTTCGTTCAACACATGACTAATCTCAACGGATGAGTACAGTCAACACATGAACCTTTATTTTATATTGTTAAAGATGTAAATTTTATTATTAAAATATTTCGTTCAACACATGACTAATCTCAACGGATGAGTACAGTCAACACATGAACCTTTATTTTATATTGATAAAGATGGAAATTTTATTATTAAAATATTTCGTTCAACACATGACTAATCTCAACGGATGAGTACAGTCAACACATGAACCTTTATTTTATAATATTCTTTATTTTATAAATTGGAATGAGGCCCAATCAATCACCATATAAAATTAATTATATGGATTTTCATACAACACATGTATATAATAGCATTGAAAAATAATCAACCATCAACCAAAGTGCACTACACTGTATAAGCATCAAATATAGATATCTAACGCTTATAACAGCATGTCAATCAATCGATCGACATATTTAATCAATCAGGATGAGTGAACTTCAAATTTCATCCCAACACCCGTGTGGGGTTTCAAACAATCAAACACAGATTTTATTTGTGCAGTTGGGCGATGTGTAAAATTTATCGACCCAATCAATATTAGTCAAATCAGTGTACATAAACAAACCGTCCGGTTTGTAAATGAATATTTTATTTTATTCACTTCACGTTAAAAATTATATTTTTAACGATAAAACATTTTATTTCAACATATGAATTTCTATTCAGTTCATTAATTCAATAAAAATGATATTTTTATTTTTCTAACATATTTTAGAAAATTTCGGCGGCATAACGGCACGATACTAGAAACGGGACGAGGCCTAGCCTTATCCCCGGTCTAGTGAAGGCCCACGCCATTCACACATCAATCAAATCCATTCATTTTACCAAACAATTCAATTCAAATCAAAACTATCTAACTAATCTATGCAACCAAACAAACAAGTCCATGGTCTGTGGACGATTGTGTCGGGTGCTACTAAGCACCGTCTGCATCCTAGTATATATATAAATAGAAATGAAATTGAAAGGTGAGAAATTCTCACTGATAGCTATCCAACTTCACGACACTTCATTTAGAGAAATCTTCATTGTTACCGCATTTTTGTCATCTTCGTTGCTGTAGCCACTACATATGTAAAAATCATATTTTTACTTCGCTATTCAATATATAAAAATTGAATTTTTACTTTGCTATTCAATATATAAAAATCGAATTTTTACTTTGCTATTCAATATATAAAAATCGAATTTTTACTTTGCTATTCAATATATAAAAATCGAATTTTTACTTTGCTATTCAATATATAAAAATCGAATTTTTATCTTGCTATTCAATATATAAAAATCGAATTTTTATCTCGCTATTCAATATATAAAAATCGAATTTTTATCTCGCTATTCAATATATAAAAATCGAATTTTTATCTCGTTATATGGATAAGAATTCTATTTTTTCATCTATAAAGATTTCACCTTTTCTATAATATAGAAATTATATTTTTACTTAGCTACACGAAAAAAAAAAAATTTTAACTTGCTACCATGATAGAAACAATATTTTTATCCCTCCTACTATATAAAGATGATATTTTTAATTCTCTACATAAACAAAAATCATATTTCTACCACTTCTATATAGTAAAGATTATATTTTTAATACTTTAAAAATATATAAATCATATTTTTAACTCACTACTCCTCTCAAAATATCGTCTTTTCTATTTTTAAAAAATCATGTCTTCCCTATTTTTAAAAAATCATGTCTTTCATTTTTAAAACTATGCTAAATTAGTAAATTAACTAAACTAATTACATTAAATAGACAAAGACAAATAAATAAATAAATTATTGATAATTACCTTTTTTCTTTTCACTGTTTATCACGTCGGGGGGGGGGGGGGGCTGTCGGATTTGTAGCCGCGGAGGGGAGGATGGGGGTGCTGATGGTGGCGCAAGGGAGGATGCGAGGCTCGGTGGAGGGGCTCGGTAGGGGAAAGGAGGTGGAAGAGGGGCTCGCCGTGTTCAATAGAAGAGGAGGAAGAAGCGGATGAGGTGAGGAGGCGAGAGGGAGGGGAGGATGGCCAGCGCCTGAGGCGCGGTGGGCCAGCGGTGGCGCCAGAGGCCGCTGCGGTGGAGGATCGACGCGTTCTTCTTTTTTTTTTTCTGGTAAAAATCGATTTTTGAAAGAAGAGATGGGGGGGCCAGCGTATAAAGGGAAGAGGGTTTTATTTTTATTTAATTTGCAAAAAGTTGACTTTTACATACGACCTCGAAACGAGACCCACCGCCTGTCGTCCATAGCGTTTTACCCTCAATCCGAACACAATGGGATATGTATCGCCAGCTGATTAGATCGTTTGAATCAGTTTTCGTTAAAATCAACATATAACTCTATATATTGAATTTAAACGCGCATTTCAATTTACCGGGGTCACATACTAACTCTAAACATTCTCGAAAAATATTTTCTAGCTTCGTATTGACGATACGGTCCTAACAAAACTAGTTTCGTCGAATTCTGAGACCGTTGGAAAAATGGCCATTTTCCAGTCGATTAAAATCAACTGAAACTGGTCATACGCGTTTTCCTTTGCCACGCTCACATATTGATTCGAAAAATTATGAAATTTGAAACCTAGCAATAATTTGACACTGCGGATCCAACAAAAGTGGTTTCGTCGAAATCCGAGGTCGTTTGCAAAATTTCCATTTTTAAGGGCCTGAATTCCATAGCGACTATTCAGAATTTTCAACTGGACATATCTTTTGATTCCCGCTATGAAATTTCAATTTGTCGGATTCGTTGGAAAGATATTATCAATTAGATCCTAATGTTTTTGGTTTCACTAAAATCCGGATTGTTTTGCACCCGGTACATTCAATTGAAGTTTGAAATCGAATTATCGAACTACCGCGCCATTTTCAATTCTATTTATAATTATATATAATTATATATATTCTAACGACGACGTATAATATATACGTTCGAATTATATTCAAAATAAATTTTCTCGTCAATTTTATTTAAAATAATCTATTTTAAATATTCAAAATTCGCTAAAACTGCCAAAATAAAAAATTTAAACTAGCTCAGATTTTCCGGGTTATTACAAAAATTATAGTGATTTCAGGTCTGAGGACCATTACATCACTGTCACTATGAGAATAACTTATGATACTATTAATTATATTCCATGGAGTTATCTCACGACAGGTCAGCCCAATACAACATTCTCCAATACGTATTTATGTTTTGACATTAATATCACGTATATTAATGATCAACGAGATGTGATCATCAGTCAATCAACATACTAGTCTTAACGCTTTATTGTTGTCCTATATTAATAATAAAACTCGATTAGGGGCATTTAAGAATTATAATACTTATCACATTATATAATCTCAAGTTCAGTCTTACTCGAACTATATAATTCCGTATTATTATTCTAAGGACTTATACTATTATTATTTATATTACGCAGTAAATACAATATAATTGAATAATATTTTATTCCAAATAAAATAATAACATCAACAGTGTTATCAATCTCATCAAATGAATTGCCTCTAGGGCACAAACTCTAACACGAACGGCCCAAGATCCGACCGGGAAAGAGCCCGGATGGGGTTAGATTGTGGACTGAGGTCCCTCCGGTCCACATCTCAAAACCGGTCGACCGGTCAAAGAGGGGCGGTCGACCGTTTTCAAACAGCAAGAAAACCGGCCGACCGCCCAATTTGGGACAGTCGACCGGTTTTGGCCTGGGCTGTTGCCCAGGCCAAAAACTCGGGGGATTCGTCCCCCGTGATCTTCCGGCGCCGATCATTGAGGTCCATGACTTCTTCGGGACATCAACGAGACCTCTCCGATCCACCGTATCGACTCACGAAGCTTGAATGCAAGGATTTTGATTATAGGTTCTAAACGAAGCAAATTTCGAACCAAAACGAATAAACACGATATAAGAGAATTGTGAAGTCTTAGAACTTGCCGGGTGCGACAATGGCACTTGACAACACCGCTTAATCGATTCAAATCATGTGTATTGATCGAGTGAATAACACATGTCATAATTTCTATTTCAAATGAACAAATAAAAGCATATCAAATCGATTCAAGCGACTTGTGAAGACTTAGGACTTGTCGGGGGACAATGGAGCTTCACAACATCACTAAATCAACTCATATCTTATACATTGGATCGTATGAACAATCCTTATCATAAGTTGTCAACTCAATGAAACATAAAACATGGAATCGGCTAAATTACACTAACATAACCAATTTACTAGCATATGCAAACTCAAATGAACACTAGGTTACACTTTTACAAGCCAATGGCTTATGGCATAGATGTGAGTTCAAAAAGAACTCATCTTTGGCTCATGAATGGCAAGAACAAGCTCCAACAAGGAAGAACAAGCACACAAACGAGCAAAGCTCCTCTCTTTCAACATTTGCTCCTCCGAAATCACCTCATACATTCACATACAAACATATATGAATAAGGGTTGCGGGAAAAATCTGAAATTGATGAGCTATGGAGATAGAGAAGAGGATAGAGAAGCTTACCCATGCCTTAGAATTGGATTTTCACAAGAATTGAGCGCTAGATTGGAAGCCCTAGCTTAGGGAATTTCTATTTCCCATTCCCCTTCCTCATTTTTATTTCTTTTGAGTGTTTAGAGAATGAATGAATAGAAGGAGGGTGATTTGGGGTTATATGGTGAGCTAGGTTAGCTCAACCAAGCCCTAGCCAAGGGGCCCAAATTCCAAACCTCGGAACATATCGATGCTTATAGTCAAAAAGGTCGTAAACAATGATCCAGACTCAATGGAAGTGGTCCCGAGGCCTAATTTTATCGTTTGTGAAAAACGACATTTTGAGTGACACACCAGATACGACAATATATTTAGATAAAATATTTTAATCTATTATCATCGAATGAGCGGGTTGTTACACGTCTCCACTAGCCTTTTCAGCCATTAGTTAAAAATTAAAAGAAAGAAGGATTATTCACAAGGAGTAGTGTATGATTATGTAACGAACTGGGATTTTCGACTCCGAAAATCAACACGAAACTACCATGTTGACTATTCAAACATCGGAAATTCCTGATCATTAATAGAAAGAAGTTAGAGGGTGAGAATAGATAAGATAGAAAATTAGAATAGAAGAGGAAGAACACAATCAGAGTAAACACGAATCTCATAGCGAAACGAATAAAATATAATATATAACATAGCTTTGAAATAAAACAGTATACAATAACATTATCAGAGTACAATACTTACACACAGCGGAAATAACAATAGCTATATAATCCTAATGCCTCCTGCTTCAAGCTCCTCCAAGTATATCTGTAAAGACCTGAACTACTTGCCTGCCCGTACAAATTTGGGCACCCAACGGTTTAGGGAAAACTAAAACAAAATAAAATCTGGGCCAGTCATGGGACTGGTGTGAGTAAACTCAAATCATTCGTTTTAACTTTTCAAAATCCTTTTCAAAAGAAAAGGTTTTAAGACCGATCCACACATAAAAACGGATGGTTTTTACCTTACGATAACCCAAAACAGCTTTGGAAATCAATACTTCTCTGATATTATAATAGTGTCTAATCACAAGTAATTAACAATCTAGCAGAACCCTTGCATCTCACATTCCACATATACGCTATACAAACAAAACCGTGGGCGCTTATTGGAGATTGGATTCCGACTATGACAAGGTATGGGACCATCTGCCGATAGTGTATATCTAGAGGAGAATTCACTGGGTTCAACAAGAACGTCTTGCAACCCGGCCCACACATGACCGACCACTCATTTCGCTTGAGTGTATCGAATGTATATCACCAACGATTGGAAGCTACCCACCGTCTCCCGAAAAGGGACAACATCGATAATAGATAAAGAATGAATTTAGATTTTCTCTGGATAGGTGATATACACCCTAATGGGAGCGACCCACTTAGCCATTCTGCCTGCCCGATTTCTGTCATTTCCCGGTTGATGAGGCTTGAGGTCATAACGTCTCTTTTGGAATATCCGACCACAATTCACTTTGAATGCCACATCGTCATACCCGTCAAATCACAAATTGATTTCCCCAAAAAATACCATGGGTATAAAGCAAAGAGAAACGAATTCCTCCGCTATCCAACGTAAGTACGTTTGAAGAGATCAACTTACGCGATCTGATAGATATACTCTGTCAGACATTCGTCCATTTACGTTGCCCTGGGGCTGGACAAATCGAAGGCACTATTCTGTAAACAGGATAGCCCTTGCATAACTCTGTCTTCAATTATCTTCATCATAATTGATCGCAACGCTGACGTCCATATAGAGTGGTTTTCACACAAAAATCTGATCCCGGTCTCTCCGTATTGTCGACGGAAAAATGGTCAAAACTTCGATAGTCGGTGATTTAACTATCAAAGAAAAATAGGTGTACAACCAACGATATTATTTCCAGATGGAAATTATACCGATCAATCATCATTCAACATTTTCCCTTTTTAAATTAATTTATTATTAATTTATTCATTTTCCCATTCTATACATTTCCGATCTTTATTTGGAAAACGTTTCCAAAACTCCATCATTAGATTTAAACAGACGTTAAAATATAACTTCACTATGCGAACTCGAACCATTACACTCATTAACTAGGTTCACTTAACCAACATTCACTATCGAACCTTACCCATTCCTTAGTTAAAAACGAAGTCAATCAAGTTGGGGTATAATTACCTCTCAGACCTTAACCGAACAACATTTCTAACCTCCAAATAGACAAATTTCACCTTTTAAACCTTTAACAACTTCCTTACGTAACTCGGATTCTATTTATGAGTTCCCTTCTTTATTTTAAAACATTGATTTTAACTCAATCGTTAAAATTCCTTTCTTCTTAAATATCCAACTTCAAAATGTAACTTCTATTCCTTAATTTAACTAAATAACTAAACCACTAATTTATAAATAAATAAAGTAAATCTTGATTAAACCGAAAAGTAAATATTTCTTTCCCGAACTCGATATAATCGAATTCAGTGCATATTTCTCTTTTTCGAATAATCTCTATTCGATATCTCCTTTTCGAATAAACTATGTTCGATAACTCTTTCTTCGAATGATATACATTCAATTAATCTCCTTTCGAATAAACTACATTCGATTAACTCCCTTAATTCTATTCGAATAAACTATCGAATAACTCCTTTAATTCTATTCGAATAAACTATTTCGAATAGCTCCTTTAATTCTATTCGAATAAACTATTTCGAGTAGCTCCTTTGAATTAACTCATTTGGATTAACTCAATTTGATTAACTCATCTTGACTAACTCAGCTCGATTAACTCAACTTGATTAACTTACTTGATTAACTCAACTTGTTTAACTCCTATCTAATAACTAATATTCGATTAATTTATATTCGAACAACTATGTCTGTTTAACTTTATTTTGAAATGCTAATATTCGATTTAACTCCATTCACTTGACTCTAGATCGCAGCGATCACAATGGTTATGCCTGATTCCCTCAGGAAACATCCGACCGCCGTAGGCTATCTGCAGCCCTGCGAATTACGCTAGCAGTCGTACGAAATGGCAGCACATCCTAAATAACTATGTTTGACTAACTCTATTTCAAATAACTATATTCGATCAACTCTAATTGAATAATTAATATTCAATAAATTCCAATTCGATTAACTCCTTTGATTTAACTCTACGTCCATATTCAGTTCCAAATATCGATGTTGAAATCGATTCTTACTTCTCTATATAAGTCCTGACTTATATATTCTATTTATCCAATGATAAATATTTTATTTATAAAATATTATTTATAAATTTATCTTCTTACTTTATCTGTTTAAACAAATTCCATTTAAAATCTTTGCTTTAAATCCATAGCATGTTATACCCGTGTGCGAAGCACGGGTCTAAACCTTTCAAATGTAAAATTCTCCTTTTACACAATTCTAGTCAATTTTCAAGTATTTTCTTTTAAAATCAATTTTGTTTACCAAATAAACCCCTTTTTGATAATTCTATTTATTTTATAAAATATTTTCTTTTTATAAAATCTATTGATTTTATAAGTAATTCCTTTGATAATCTAATTAATTTCTTTTTCTATTTACTTTACATGCATTTCCCCTTTCTATTCTGTTTATTTTTCAAATAAATATCCCTTTTCAATTCTATTTGTAAATGTTTTACAAATATTTCCCTTCAATTCTATCTATTTGATTAACAAATAAGTATTCCCTTTTTAATCTATTTATTTTCTAAATAAATAGTTTTCTTTTTATAAATCTTTTGATTCTATAAATATTTCTTTTTCAATATAACATTGAAAATTCCCTTTTTAACATTCCAGTACTCCTTATGGTATTTAACGTACCATATAACAATGATCGGTATCATTCAACCATATAAAATCAACAACAGAGTTCATACCACATCATATAACACAATATATGAACAACAGTAAAATAAATGTTGAGGAACCCAGTTGGGTCCCTCCAACCCGTTTCCATGCATCCACCGATGTTAATCAACATAAATAACACGGATGTGAAATATTCTGCTAAACAGAATTTATATTCGATTAACGATTTATATCTATATCGTTATCTATGTTTTCAACCAATAACTAGTAGTTCAACCACACAGCCAACACACAACAAACAACCCTTATTTAACAATTCTAAAAATACTTTATGAAAATATAAACTAAACAGAGTTAGTGAGTTTACTCACTTTGTTCGGTTTATCGTTAAATAACGATATGCGTTCATTGATCTGATTCAGAAGTTAATTCCACCATAAATCCAAACGAGCTTCAATTCACTCTCGGTCAGTTCCTTAGTGTAGCCACCGTCCATATGATCCTAACGAAATTCTGATATCTTCTGGAAGAGTTATCACGTTTATAAGTTACATGTTTTTAAATATACAAGTTATTGTAGTTTAAGCGTTATTGGGCCTTACCATTATCATCTTAGCCCAACCTCATTCATTACCCAGACCGCAATGCTTCTTCTCCATCCTCCTGCTAAACCCGTATCCTCATTTTCGTTGGCCATTCCCCAAATCTCAAATCCCTTATTCTCCTACCTTACACCACCGAAATTTACACAAAAATCACTACAGTACTCCTCATTGAAATCTCTATTAGCTCCAACACTCCAATTCCAGTTCGCCCTTCTCACCTTACATCCGTCATTACAGCCCCTGCGTGGTTCACCGTGTTCGAACGACACCTTTTTAACTCAAATTCTTCAAAACTGTCACACTAGGTGCAGATCTCTACCCCAAATCCGATTCTACCACCCGTTTGACCCAATTCCGCCCCTTTAGATGTCCAACGTCTGCCCTAGGTTGTTGCTCGACTTTCGAGCATCAGAAAAATCGAACCGCACACGATGAGAATACCAACAAATTGAAGATCAAGGTCTCACAAACTGGAAGGAATTTACGTTTCCATTTATAGAAATTTATGTGGATTGTTTTGATTTTTTATACGCTGCGATTTCATTGTGAAGAAGAGGTATGGTGGCGGCGGCACTTGTTTTTTACCGTGAAAAATATGAGCTAGTGTTAAATATGTTGAGGGTTATTTATAGGGTGGGTGTATATATTTTTTATTTGATATTTTATTTTATTTTAATCAATTGCTACATGTGTTCGTCGTTTAAAAATTCCTATGATCACACACAGTACCTAAAAATCACGGAAATGAACCTGTAGCTACAGTTTGACATTGCGGACCCAATGAAACTGGTTTCGTCGAATTTCGACTCCGTTTGCTCACACAGCATATTTTTAAAGTCAGAAAATTGATTGTTTTTCACATTAAAATCCTGTACGACCACACACTGACCCCAAAAATCACAGAAATTGAAATCTAACAATAATTGAACATTACTAATCCAAAAAAGTTAGTTTCATCGAAAACCGAGTTCATTTGCAAAAATGGCTATCTTTAAAGCTCAAAATAACCCTTTTTAAATATTAAATATATTTTAAAACAATTAAATTTAATATTTAAAAATAAATATTATTGTATATATTCACAACAGAATATCATACTGCTACACTGGGATTTATAACTCGATATTTCAAATCCAGTGTTACATCGATATTCGATTTATATTTAAAAATCCATTTTAAAGTATAAATATATAATTATAAATTTCAAAGGAATTCCATAGCGACTTTTCTAAAATTTGATTTGGACATAAATCAAAATCTACACGACGAAATCCCTATTTTTCTCTTCCATCAGAAAAATATAGTTCACCAGGTCCTAACATTTCTTATTTCACAGAAATCTGACTTAAAACGGCTTCTGTACATTCGTTTAAAGTTCGAATCGCCAAATTACGAACTACCGCGCTTTTTCGAGCTCGATTTTAATTATAATTTAATTATACGTTCAAACTGCGGTTCAAATAATATATTCGTTATTCTAATTCAATTCTAAACTGAATTAAATATCACCGATGATCCAATTCACACCATTTTGTGAATTCCACTATTTCTGACTATTTTAAAAATTAAATATATTATTATATTATTTATTTTAATTAAATATTCACTATAAATTAAATTCTGGTCATTTTAAATAACCAAACCATTAATTAAATAATTAAATAAATTATTTATATACCGTAAAAATAGGGATCATTACATTCTTCCCCCTTTAAAATAATTTTGTCCTCGAAATTGCTAAGGTAGAGAACTAACCCTATTGATTGGTTTAAAATTATTCTTTATTTTTTTTTAATTTCAGATTCAACTGAATTAATTTATTTCAATTAAAATATTAATTAATTCTTATCAACGATAATTTTCTAAAATCCTGAAAATTTTCTAACACTCTAAATTTCCAGAAAATTTCGCTAGCACCTCCTTTGTACCGGTCAATAGTTCGAACCCCATCTCGCCTCTCTAGGCCTTCTCCAATCCAAAAGAAAATCAAATAGCCAAGTAGCTTGCTAAATCGGCACATAAAGCTTCATATGGAAAATTAACATGTACCTTTTTGTCGGGCATATCATTATATCCTTGCACTTGCTTATACTCAATACCTGCTGATCATATATCCATCTATGCCAATTGATTTCATATCAATTTCAATCAATCAAATCTCAACACAATTATTCGCTTATCCAAAGCCAAATTCCATTTCAAACTCGAGTTCCATTCCCGATTCTAAACTCCTAACTCATCAATTCAATACCATTTCAGATTCCTATCTCACAATTCAAAATCTGAGTCTACTTGATATATTTATATTCCAATTAAATTTCCAGTTAATTGGTTTCAATTCAATTCATATTCGCTTTCACTGATTCCTGTTTAAATTTGTTTTTAATTCAGACGATCTTTTCCTAGGAGTTATAAATAACTTTGCTTTTCACAAAAAATCAAATATTTCCCTTTCGAGATTCAAAACAACTTGTTTTCCTCAAAACAATTCAACACAAAATCTTGGTAGTAATCCGTCACTTAGGACTCGAAAATGAACACTGATGATGTGGCCAGCATCATCAGAGTTATTTTCCAGTTATCAAAGTGAGTTCAATAATATATCACTCTAAAAACCATTTTTAAACAATTCCATTTTGAAATCTTTTTCAAAATATCATTCACGATGCTTGTAAACAAATTAAAATCTCCCAAAATCTTGAAATTTCTTATATTTAACTCAAATCCCTTTATGAACACTTTTCCCAGTTTTTAGAATTTTAATTCCAATTCTGATTTAATTCAGACTTAATTAATCTGCTTTTGTATTATACAAACTCAAATTGGTTATTTATATAACCATTTCAATTATAATCGACCAACACATCCAATATATGATAATAATTCCAAAATTTACCTTTCTTTTATATCAAAATACATTTCGGGTAAAATTATTTCATTTACCCTCTTTCAAAACATAATGTGTCGGTTTATCGTATTCAAGTGTTTGGTAATCCCTATCGATACAGTGGATCAAACTAATCGACCAGAATTCCCAAACAACTCAACCAATAAATCTCCACAATATAAAACAATTTTTTTATAAAATCTACAAATACGTTCACTCGTATATATACACCCAAACTCAATCTAGGGTATTACTAACCCTATCTAAACTGAGTCACCCCACAGACCCAAGGTAATCACTTAACCTTCAGCTCTGATACCACTGTAACGAACTGGGATTTTCGACTCCGAAAATCAACACGAAACTACCATGTTGACTATTCAGACATCGGAAATTACTGATCATTAATAGAAAGAAGTTAGAGGGTGAGAATAGATAAGATAGAAAATTAGAATAGAAGAAGAAGAAGAAAACAATAAGAGTAAACACAAATCTCATAGCAGAACGAATAAAATATAATATATAACATAGCTTTGAAATAAAACAGTATACAATAACATTATCAGAGTACAACACTTACACACAGCGGAAATAACAATAGCTATATAATCGTGAAGCCTCCTGCTTCAAGCTCCCCAAGTATATCTGTAAAGACCTAAACTACTTGCCTGCCCGTACAAATTTGGGCACCCAAGAGTTTAGGGAAAACAAAAATAAAATAAACTCTGGGTCAGTCATGGGACTGGTGTGAGTAAACTCAAATCATTCGTTTTAACTTTTCAAAATCCTTTTCAAAAGAAAAGGTAATCGTAAGACTGATCTGCACATAAAAACGGATGGTTTTTACCTTAGGATAACCCAAAACAGCTTTGGAAATCAATACTTCTCTGATATTATAATAGTGTCTAATCACAAGTAATTAACAATCTAGCATAACGCTTGCATCTCACGTTCCACGTATACAATATACAAACAAAACCACGAGCGCTTATTGGGGTTGGTGTGACGAGAAGGAATTTCGCTCGGTCCGAACCAGTCGCTAAACCGACCCAGACCGTTCGAAACGCCCTATCGTTTGAGAACATGACAAAATAGAACGCATACAGAAGAACATTTCATTGTATATTACAACAATGCATCAGATTACAAGAATATACAGAGTATAAATGAATATTACACAGAAATATCAGAGATTTAAATTACATTTAAATACATCGCAGCGGAAAATAATACAATACACAACTAGAAGAGATATACGGATACAAAGCTTTCCGGATATCGTTCCAGCTATAAACCAGGATCCTGTGAATATAAATCTGCAAAACCAAAACTACTAGCTGCCCGTGTCAAAATAGGGGCACCCAGAGTTTAGGTTAAAACAATAAACTCCGGGTCAGTCATGTGACTGGTGTGAGAACTAAAACAGTTAATCTTTATTTTTAAAGTTAGGTAAATCAAGGGACCACGCCGTATAACACGGAACGGGTTTCCTCCCAAGAATACCAGTGCATAAAACAAACAGCGCAATGCTAAATAAAGAAAAATGAAGTTGTTATCAGACCCAGGTCCTATCACACAATGCAACGCAAGCCGGGGGATAGGGTTTTCCCTTATAACAGCCAAAGAATGCTTGATACGTTTAAAACAAATCATTTGATACTATTATAAGTGTATAGTGTATAAAACAACTTCAAATCATAAGTATCAATCATAGGCGACATGGGTACCATATATCATGTCGCCATACTAGTTCTACAATTAAAACCGCAAATGTCTCGTATTTGGAAATTGGGTTTCCATCTATGAACCGAGGCTAGGGATCGTCCTCTACCGATTCGAGACAATCTAGCCCATGTCTCAGGATCAGAGCTCGAGTGACCCTTGGAGCGACAGGGCCGGTCCACCGATGTGGATTAAAATGCCTGAACACTGCGTTTCCCCGCCCTTTGGGGGCGTAAATGAGCCAACGAATGGCTCCATCGGACCCGGATCGTCCGATCTAACCGAGGCGCCTCGCAACAGCAACAACCACACAGGTGAAAAGTATATAAATGTCAGGGCTGGTAGGTCACTGACACCACCCTAGCTAGAAGGAAACGCATGCCCTCCCTGAGGTCCTCTCCCGTTTCTGGTTCACAACCGGGGTGTGAGGCTCGCGAATTCACGTTACACAAAGTTGTGCCACACAGACTGTGCTTTGATCATCACCACAAGACTTTGCTTTTCAACAAAAGCCTCGATCAATTGCCACTTAGGCATGCCACACAGGCAATTCACTCCATGCATTTGATATCCATCAATATACAACCCCTGAGCTCGTACGTCTCAGAGAAGGGCATTAAGCAAGAGAATAGATTCTCCGCCGCCAAACAGATATATATTTAATAGAGATCAATCATACGGACTAAAATCCAATGTCAGACACACAGTCCATTTACAAGTTCGCTCTGGGTCTGAACGAAATCGGAGGCACCTAGTACCCCGCATATCCATTGATCTCCAAGTACGTCTGGACGATCACCAACTGTTTCCATCTTCTTGGGTGTACAGCCCAATCAAGATCATCAGTAATCACCCAAACAACGTGAAGACCTCCGGTCTTCGACCATCGTCTTCATCTTCGACTTATCGTCGTGTCAGTTATTCAGAATGGGATAAACCCGATCTTTCCGAATAACTCACGTATATTTTAAATAAGTGTTACACAAACACAACATACGCCTCATTCCAATTCATCAGTCACTAACCGTAAATTAATCAAGAGAATAATTCCCCAAATATTAACCCCGAAGGCCGAAACCAACATCAGATCAATATTCAGAAAACCATTCTACTTGGCTAACCGACAGTTAGTTTCTAAATTTCACATTCATAGGGAAAGGCTCCCATTAATTTTATTCAAGATAAATTTCTTGAATTTATTCTTTAATCTATTTTTGAATATCAATTCAAAACTAGTCGGGATTAGCGAACCTTACCGAAGTAATCATTTGTTTTAATTTCCCAATCCCAACCTATTCATCCCATGAAGTAAAACGGGTAGTACTTCATACCTAACACCACGGTGTTATCGGTAAATTCAATTACCATTTCACGTTCAAATCTAATTAAAGATTTAACTATCGCCTGGAGCAAAACTAGTGATACTCCATTCTCGATCATTTCAATCTAATTAAAGATTCATTAAAACTCCACTTAGTTTTAATCGTTAACTGGGTTAAAGAATCCGTGTCATTTAAAACACCGTTCACGATAAACCCAAAGTCACATTCCATTAATTATCGGGTTAAAGAACGATTGTTATTTAAAACACTGTTCACGATAAACCCAAAAATCAATATCAATTCAATTCCAATTAAATATTATTTAATTGGTACACTTCATTAAATCTAAATAAAAAGATTTAATCTTTTCTCAACTGGGTTCAAGAATAGTGTTAATGAAGACACCACTCATGACAAACCCAAATCACATTTGATATTCAATACAAGGCTCTGAATAGAAAATATATCGGCTTATATTCAATATCAAATTCCACGATTAACAAATGTCGTATTGGAAATAACGATATAAATATATATCTTTCAAATTTCCATAACAACATCCGTATAATCACGAATTCCAACCTCGAAATATTCCGAAGACAATTTCGATTCAAATCCATTCCAATGGAATCATTGGAAATTCTAGTTATTTTCAAAACCATTTCTAATCCAGTTTATTTATTTAAAAATAAATAGAATTATACTTCTAGTTCAAAACTAGTTCATTTTGATAAAAAATCTATTTTTATCCTTTCAAATATGGAGTTTTTCATCCCAATTCTTTCTAAATCATTTCTTATGATTTCACACAAATTATTACTATTTTTAATAATTTTATCAAGACCCGTACAGTCGATTTCCATCAACGGTCATCGAACTGCACTTACAGCGACCTTTTTCAAATTTGATTTGGACATAATTCCAAATCCAACCGTTAGATTTCTAATTTCTAATATTCGTTAGAAAGCTCTTTTCGATACGAACCCAACGGTTCCGGTTTTAGGAGAATCCGACGGTCTGATCTCCCGTAATGTCCGTTTGAAATAAATGGTCGAAATTCGCGAACTGCAGCGGCGCGGCGCGTTCTATTCAGGCCATTATATTATATATATAATATATATAATATATATATCGTCGATTTCTATTTAAAACGAATTTTATAAATAGATTTGAATTCGTTTCAAAAAACATTTTCAACTTCCATTTCAAATTCAAATCAAAGTTGAATCTTTCCTTATAAATTCGGTTTAAAATTCATTTCTATTCAACTCAAGTTTCAATTCAATTTGAATTCATTTCACCTCGTTTTAAATTCAATTCGAATTCGTTTTCAATTCGATTCAATTCAAAGTGGTTTTCTATTTGATTCAAATTCGTTATATATTTCAATTGAAATCAAATTCGTTTTCTATTCAAATCAAATTTCAATTCAATTTGATTTCACTTCAATTCGTTTTCAATTCAATTCGAATTGGTTTTATATTCAATTCATTTCGAAATCGTTTTATATTCAATTCATTTCAAAATCGTTCTTATATTTTATTCATTTCAAAATCGTTTTTATATTCTATTCATTTCGAAATCGTTTTTATATTCTATTCATTTCGAAATCGTTTTATATTCAATTCATTTCAAAATGAATAAAATCGATATAAATATCGTTCACGTCTAAATGGCGTCACTCTAATCAACACGGCTTCATATATTCCTATTTTCAAATATTCTATTTCAAATATTTCTATTTCAAATATAATTCGTTCAACACTTGACTAATCTCAACGGATGAGTACTGTCAACACATGAACCTTTATTTTATATTGATAAAGATGCAAATTTTATTATTAAAATATTTCGTTCAACACATGACTAATCTCAACGGATGAGTACAGTCAACACATGAACCTTTATTTTATAATATTCTTTATTTTCTAAATTGGAATGAGGCCCAATCAATCACCATATAATGTTAATTATATGGATTTTCATACAACACGTGTATATAATAGCATTGAAAAATAATCAACCATCAACCAAAGTGCACTACACTGTATAAGCATCAAATATAGATATCTAACGCTTATAACAGCCTGTCAATCAATCGATCGACATATTTAATCAATCAGGATGAGTGAACTTCAAATTTCATCCCAACACCCGTGTGGGGTTTCAAACAATCAAACACAGATTTTATTTGTGTAGTTGGGCGATGTGTAAAATTTATCGACCAAATCAATGTCAGTCAAATCAGTGTACATAAACAAACCGTCCGGTTTGTAAATGAATATTTATTTATTCACATTCACTATATTCATATTCACGTTAAAAATTATATTTTTAACGATGAAAACATTTTATTTCAACATATGAATTTCTATTCAGTTCACTAATCAAATAAAATGATATTTTTATTTTTCTAACATATTTTAGAAAATTTCGGCGGCATAACGGCATGATACTAGAAACGGGACGAGGCCTAGCCTTATCCCCGGTCTAGTGAAGGCCCACGCCATTCACACATCAATCAAATCAATTTCATTTCACCAAACAATTCAATTTCAAATCAAATCATCTAACTAATCTATGCAACCAAACAAACAAGTCCATGGTCTGTGGACGATTGTGTCGGGTGCTCCTAAGCACCGTCTGCATCCTAGTATATATATATAACTAGAAAAGAAATTGAAGAGTGAGAAATTCTCACCGATAGCTATCCTAACTCCATGGCACTTCTAAAGTAGAAATCTTCGTCGTTCTCGCCCTTCTTCACTTTAGTTGCCCGTATTCACTACATATGTAAAAATCGAATTTTTACTTCGCTATTCAATATATAAAAATCGAATTTTTACTATGCTATTCAATATATAAAAATCGAATTTTTACTACACTATTCAATATATAAAAATCGAATTTTTACTACGCTATTCAATATATAAAAATCGAATTTTTCCTATGTTATTCAATATATAAAAATCGAATTTTTCTTTATATAAAAATATCGCCTTTCCTTATATGAAAATATCGTCTTTTATCATATAAAAATACGACCTTTCATTATATAAAAATACGACCTTTACCTTGCTAAAAATCTCATCTTGACTATAAATAAAATTCTAATTCAGATTACATAAAAAAAAATACCTAGATTCAGATTTTAAATAAATAAAACTAAAATTAAAAACTTACTTTGTCTTTAAAGGAGAGGAGGGGGGGTTTGCGCTGTCGACGGAAGTTGCAGGGGGTCGGAGCGGGTTGTGGTGGCGGCGTGGGGTCGGAGCGGGTTGTGGTGCGTCGTTTCAGGTGGAGGGAGGTTGTCGTTCTCGGTATTAGGGGTTTGGATTCGGGTGGTTTTAGGGTTCGATTGGCTGAGGGGTTTCACGATCGAGCGGGGGTTCGTGGGAGAGGGCGTCGGCTGAGAGGAGGGCTTGGCCAGAGGTGGGTGGCTCCGGCGATCGCCAGGGCGCGGTGGACGGCGGGCGTGGAGAGCGCGATCTTTTCTTTTCCTTTTTTTTTTTTGATTTTCTGCTGAACGAAGAAATGGGGGGGGCAACGTATAAAGGAAGAGGAAAGAGAAAGGATTTTAATTTTTAATTATTTTATTTTGCAAAAAGTTGACTTTTACATACGACCTCTAAACGAGGCCCACCGCCTGTCGTCCATAGCATTTTACCCCCATTCCGAACACAATGGGATATGTATCGTAAGCTGATTCTTCTTCTCGATCAGTTTCCATTGAATTTACATTTAAATCGCTATATAAAATTTTAAACGTATATTTCAAATTACCGGGGTCACATAACAACTCTATAAATTCCATAAAAATATTTTCTAGCTTCGTATTGACGATACGGTCCTAACAAAACTAATTTCGTCGAATTCTGAGACCGTTGGAAAAATGGTCATTTTCCAGTCGATTAAAATCAACTGAAACCGGTCAAACGCGTTTTCCTTTGCCACGCTCACATATTGATTCGAAAAATTATGAAATTTGAAACCTAGCAATAATTTAAAATCACGGATCCAACAAAACTGGTTTCGTCGAAATCCGAGGTCGTCTGCAAAATTTCCATTTTTAAGGGCCTGAATTCCATAGCGACTATTCAGAATTTTCAACTGGACATATCTTTTGATTCCCGTTATGAAATTTTGATTTTTCAGATTCGTTGGAAAGATATTATCAATTAGATCCTAATGTTTTTGGTTTCACTAAAATCCGGATTGTTTTGTACCCGGTATGTTCAATTGAAGTTTGAAATCGAATTATCGAACTACCGCGCCATTTTCAATTCTATTTATAATTATATATAAATATTTATATTCTAACGACGACGCGTATAAATATATACGTTCGAATTATATTCAAAATAAATTTCTCGCCGATATTATTTAAAATAATTCATTTTAAATATTCAAAATTCGCCAAAATTGCCAAAATAAAAATTTTAAACTGGCCCAGAATTTCCGGGTTATTACAATCTCCCCCACTTAAAACTTTTCGTCCTCGAAAAGGAACAAAGTCGAAAGTTGTAACAACCCGTATTTTTGAATAACATGTTATAACATAAATGGAGGTAGAATTAAACTGTAAAATCTGAATTAAGGGAAACGGGCTATGCCATTGCGTTCGCCTCGGAAGAATACGCGAAATAGAGTCCGAGTTTTCGAAAATCGGAGTCTATATGACCAAGATATGGCCTCACGAAGTTTCACGAAAAATTCCCAAATTAAAGTATACTTAATTAAGTGAAATGGGTTGCGCAGAGAAATATATATATGTTGATATATATATATATATATATATATAATTGAAAATTAAATAAATAAATAAATATGCAAAAATGTTCAAAACAGCGAATTGGGAGAGGGGAATAACCGAACCGGCCGATTTTTGAGGTCGACCCAAGCCCGCTGGGTCGACTAGGGGTTAATCCAGGGTGTTTGGCTGTCAACCCGTGGGCCGATTCGCTCAAATGCAGATTTTGCATTTGAATGGTTCTCATGGTTCATCTTTAATCTAAAGGCCCTAGATGGTTCCTACACTTGACTTCTTCCCCAAGACATGCTTTGATGGCTTGGATTGAATCTAGGTTTAATCCTATGGCCTAAAACACTTGCCTAATCTATAAATAAGACCCTAACCTACCCTAAATCATCATTATTCATTCATACAACTAAACTATGGCAAAATCAATCCTCTCATGGCCTCCACTCTCTTCATAAAATTCCTAAGTAAATTCCTAAGTGATTTTCCATGCATACAAGTGTTTTCAAACTTGTATGAGCATCATTAGCTTGCATTCAAGTCAAGTTTATATATTTGCATCATAAAGAAAGAGTCTTGATCATTTTGGCTCAAGGGTTTTGCTTGCATTTTGGGTTTAATTGATTTCATAAGGGCTTTGTCATATTTTTGTGACTTCTTAAGCATTGTAAGCCCTATTCTACTTTCATACTTAAACTCTAAAGTTAAATGTATGATATGCAAGTTTATCATGTTGTGATATGCAATTTTATATGCAAGTTTATCATGTTGTGATATGCAAGTTTATCATGTTGTGATATGCAAGTTTATATGCAAGTATGCCAAGTTATGTTATGCAAGTTTGGGTTGAACATTTTGTTCATGCTATCATGTTATGCAAGCTTATTTTGGGTTTATGAACATAAAGCTTTAAGCTTTATGCCAAAGGTTGCATTTTAGCAACATGTAAGTTATCATATCTCTTATGATAACTTGCATGTGAGGCTAAATGCGAACTTATGGCCATCTCTACATGTCATTTAGCACCATGTATCACCAATATGCTAAGTTTGGTTTTATGCATGCTTTTGAGGCCTAAAAATGTAATATGCAAGTGTATGGACATATGAACATTTCATATGCCACCATGTTAAGCTTGTGGCTTCAATACCTTTATGTCATGATTATGCCAAGTTCCCTCTTTCTATCCTTTATGCGCTATTGCGATATGTAAGCGATGGGATTGCGTTTGGGGTTGGGTAAACTTAAAAGACATAAAACATAAGCTTGGGAATTTACCTATTAAGTTAGGTCTACCCATTGGGAATTTACCTATTAAGTTAGGTCTACCCAATTGCTTGAAAACTTGTAACATGTTTTGGAAACATGATGGACATGACACTTAGAAAAGATAAGTGTGGCCAACTCGAGGTTGGGTTGAGTTTGTAGCGTAAACCTACCCGGAACCGACCGGCTTAACTAGTTGCTACAAACAATAGGACCCAATGTGAGAAGTTGGTCATGTTGTACCTTGAACCCGAGGTTAGACCAAGTTGTGGTGTAAAGCTACCCGGACCCGCCCGGCTTAACTAGTAACCACAACAAGGTCTAATGTGAGAGGTTAAGGCGCATTAAATTAATTAATGCCTCGTGATTAGGGTTAAGTCATGGTCCACTTAATACTTAACCAATTTGGGCTTGGTAGATTAATCGAGGTTAAGTCGTGAACTCATCGTTACACTTAACCAAGTTAATCCAAGATTAGCAAGAGGGTTAAACCGTACTTAACCCACTAGAAAAATCCTAGCAATGGGGGCCCACTCCAGCAGTAATCCCAAGTTAGTATCATCATGACCCTAGGGACTAGGCTAAGGTGGGGGCACGATTACTGGACTGGAGGTAAGTGACCAAAAGCGACGGCAGAGGGTACGCCGGTGTAGTTCCGGGCGGACTCTGGTCGTGCACATAGTCCGTAGCCGGAGAAAACATGCACGGGTACCAGTAGATCGGGACTGTGCACTCATGTTCATGGTGTCCAGGAGTTGACACCCTAGGGTTTGATACACCCGAAGGGTGGACCCGGCACAGTTAGACTACAATTATGATTGGGCCGTATTGACACCAACACGTGACGAGTTAGGCTTAGGGAGCCGATCGACTAGACCGTTTGGTTGGACCTTGTATTAGGGTCATTTCATGTTATTGGGCCAAAGCTTGGGCCAAGGGATCAATACTTGTTTATTCAAGTCATGTCAGTTTGCTAGTACACCTGTGGTGCAAAACCTTAATCCTGATTATGCGATGACACCTTTATCTACCTTGTTAGTTAATCATCATGCTAGTATATTGTTATCCTTATGTTCATCCCTGCTGCTCATGCCAGTTAACTTTATCAGTTTACATTGATTGTAGTAGGGCTTACTCATTCTTTTTGACTGACCTGTTTTCTTTCGCCTCTTTTCTTCCGTTCCCCCCCCCCCCTCCAGGTTCTCAGGGAGGGAATACTGGAGCTTAGCTTGGATTTCAGATTGCTTGCTTGTGGGATTTCAGCTCATGTACGGTTTCGACATGAAGCTAGCTATGGTTACCACTTAATTGGGAATAACACTTATTTATTTCAGTTTTTCAGTTGATGTTGTTTTATCTAGACTTGTTTATTTGGAAAGCTATGTTGTACCAGACTTGTTTTGAAATGTTTTGAAATCTTCCGTTGTTTTATCTATGTTATTTACTCTGTTTACATATATACATATGTTCTTGTTCTGCCTTGATATATCATTATGCATGTTTACCTGATTCAAACGCCCCTCCAAAGTCAGAGTGCTTGCAAGAGCCACCCTGGTGGAGGTGGGGTGTTACATTTGGTATCAGAGCATATGGTACGAGAAGGAACAAAAAGGCTTTTAGAAAACTTTTGGAAAACTATTTTCAAAACCAAGTATAAAGTATTTTCCAAAGAAAAGTCTAGTTTATTTTAAAGGCTATTCCCCAAAAAGCCATTAGCAAAATTCCTTCGTTTTTCTCCATTCTGAATCTGTCTTTTTCTTCGTTTTCAGTATGGCCGATAACTTTGCTATTCCGGAGGGAGTACACGTACCTGTTTGGTATAGGAGACTTTTGGAGGCTAGGGCGACCGAAGCCGGCCCCGCAGATGTTCCTCCTCCTCCTCCGGTAGTTAATGTTCCTCCTCCTCCTCCTCCGGTGGTTAATGTTCCTCCTCCTCCTGTCGCTGAGGTTCCTCTTCCTCCTCCCCCTCAGCATCCTCAAGTGGACTTCGCAAAGACTTGCAAAGATTTCAAAGCAATGGGCGGCAAGAACTTTCAAGGCACTGAGACTTTTGTAGAGGCCAGAAATTGGTTGAAAGAGACCGAGGATTTGTTTGCTATCTTTGGGTTAGACGATCAGAGGAAGCTCTTGTTGGCGGTTTGGCTTATGAAGGATGAAGCCGCTTATTGGTGGGAAGTCACCAATGGTACTAGGCCTGTTGAGACTTGGGTCGATTTCAGGGCAAGGTTCATGCTTAAGTTTCTATCTTCTGCTGAGGAGAATCTGCAAATGGAGAGGTTCATAACTTTGAAACAAGGAGATATGTCTGTCAAAGAATATGTGAACAAGTTCAATCAGTTAGCTCGTTTTGGCTTGGATATGGTGAATACTCCTCAGAAGAAGGCTCTTCGTTTTGCTAGAGGATTGAATGAGCCGTTGCAGGGATTGGCTATGTCACATATTCCCCATGGGGCCACATTTGAGAGTTTGGTTTATATGGCGTTACTTCAGGGAGATGTCAAGAAAGAAACCAAGATGAATGATACTCAAGCCAAGAAGACTGATTCCCAGGGAAAAGGAAATCAGGGTAATCCAAGTGGTCAGAGCAGTCAAGGCAATCAGAACAAGAACAAGAGTCAAGGCAACAAGGGGAACAACAACAAGGGCAATAACAACAAGGGCAAGAACAACAAGGGGAAGTGCCATTATTGCGGTTCAGTTGGGCATCTTATTAAGGATTGTAAGAAGAGGAAAAGGAAGAATGGTGAATGCTTTTTCTGCGGTGAGACTGGACATTTCAGTAAGGATTGCCCGAGGAAGCAAGGGCAAGGCCAGGGTCAGACTCAGCGTGCTGGACCTTCAGGAGGGCAAGTTCATGCTCTCAATGTCGCTCCAGTTCCCGATCGAGGTAGTATTTCTGTTGAGAGCCTTGCATATATTTCTGATTTTCCAGTTCGTACCTTGTTTGATTCTGGTGCATCGCATAGCTTTATCTCATCTGATCTTGTTGATAGTTTGCACCTTAGTACTAGCTTGGTAGATGATCCCGTCTGTGTCTCAAATCCTATTGGGGGTTCCGCCCATTTGTCTATGATATGTGGGGATTTGAGGATCTCTATACTGAGTGTAGAGTTCTTGTGCAGTGCTTATGTTCTTGGTTTTAGGGGATACGGATTGATATTGGGCATGGATTGGCTGTCCAGATATGGAGCCATTCTCGATTGTGAGCATAGGGTTGTGAGGCTCGTGACTCGCCTCGGAAACACCCTAGAGATTTCTTGTGATCCGAGAGGTCCCGTCATGTTGTGCTATCTGGAATCACTCGACTCGTCAATGGAAACTCTTCAGTCTGTGAGAGTGGTTCGAGAGTATCCGGATGTTTTCGATGAAGTTAGGGGGTTGCCCCTAAGCGAGAGATTGATTTCCGCATTTATCTGGTGGATAATGCAAAGCCTGTTTCTTTGCCCGTTCGGCACATGGCTCCGCGTGAAAGGCGGGAGCTAAGTAAGCAAGTGAAAGAGTTGCTTGAGAAGAACTTCATTAGACGAAGTATATCTGAATGGGGAGCGCCTGTGGTATTTGCTACCAAGGCGGATGGTTCTCTCCGACTTTGCGTTGACTATCGAGAGTTGAATAAGCTGACTAAGAAGAACAGACACCCGTTACCGAGGATTGATGATCTCTTTGACCAGCTTGTCGGTGCTTCTGTTTTCTCTCAGCTTGATCTTTCTACGGGGTTCCATCAGCTCAGGGTAGCTGAAGATAGTATAGACAAGACTGCGTTCAGAACTCCAGATGGATTCTTCGAATGGCTTGTCATGTCGTTCTGGCTTGACTAATGCACCCGCATATTTCGTGGACTTGATGAGTAGGGTGTTCAGGGAGTTCTTGAACAAGTTTGTCGTGGTCTTCGTAGATGATATTCTGATCTTCTCTAAGGGATGAGGAAGAGCACGCAAGGCATCTCATGGAGGTGATGGATACGCTTAGAGCGTATCAGTTGAAGGCCAGTTCTCCAAGTGTCACTTTGGAGAAGGGAAGTTAGATTCCTTGGGCATATAGTATCTAAGCAAGGCTTAGCGGTGGATCCCGCTAAGGTAGTGGCAGTTCAGGATTGGAAGACTCCAAGGAATGCAACCGAAGTGAGAAGTTTTCTAGGTCTTGCGGGTTTTTACCGGAAGTTCATCAAGGACTTCGCAAAGATATCCTCTCCTCTCACTAAATTGACGAAGAAGAATTTAGTTTTTGCTTGGAGCATAGAATGCGAGCTTGCTTTTCAGAAGCTCAAGAGAGCCCTCACATCAGCACCTGTTCTAGCTTTGCCAGATGGAGGGAAGTTATTTACCGTATACACCGATGCATGTGGCACGGGGGTTAGGAGCTGTTCTTATGCAAGAAGGAAGAGTGATATGCTTTGGCGGTAGACAACTCAAAGTGCATGAGAAGAATTATCCCACTCATGACTTAGAGTTGGCAGCAATAGTATATGCACTCAAGGCTGGGCGCCATTATCTTCTGGGAGAAAGATTTGAGCTTTATACCGATCACAAGTCATTGAAGTATCTCTTTTCTCAGAAGGATCTGAATCTGAGGCAACAAAGATGGATGGAATTCTTGGCGTCCTACGATTTTGAGATAGCTTATACCCCTGGCAAGGGGAATGTGGTAGCAGATGCATTGAGTAGAAGAAGGTTAACCCTAAGTCCTCTATTCGTTGAGATGAAGAATTTAGAGTATGTGGCAACCTTTGATTTCTCTTTGGCGATTGAGTCGATGACCGGTTCTTTAGCATCTCTGGAACTCAGACCTACCCTTCTTGATCAAGTTGGGGCTTCGCAGAGAGAAGACCCTCAGATAGTTGAGATTATGGATAAGCTAATTCGAGGAGAGACGTCTAGTCATCTCGCTCGATATTCTATTGATGACAAGGGTTGGCTGAGGAGAGACGGAAGGTTATGTGTTCCAATGGTAGAAGATCTAGTAAGAAGAGTTCTTGAGGAGCGCATCGCTCTAAGTTGACTATACATCCGGGCGGAGATAAGATGTATAAAGATATGAAGCGCATTTTCTTT
>JASFAX010006091.1:0-33511 GCA_030737875.1 Allium sativum
TGTCCTTGCTTGGTTGTAGTGGAGGCCAAGTATTGGAGTGGCCAAAAGTCCCTTGCAATGGTGGAAGATGAGAAATGGCCGAAAGGAGAAGATCCTTTCAAATGGCCATGTTGCGGTGTATTTATAGGCGTAGAGGAGCCCTTGGGAACTCTGGAGCGGTTCGGTTCGGAGGTGCCACGTGGTGAGCGCTGAGGCGATCTCGGAGGTAGTGGAAAAGTGGTCACCAGATCGTGCTTTGCCAAGTGGAGCCAGATCCATGAAAGTCGGTGCGGTTATTCCTTAAGAAGCGGTCAAAGCTTGCGTGCAGGAAACAACACAGGCGGGTCGGTTCGGGTCCGAACCGAACCGAGGTGGAATTTCCGAACGGAAGACATGATTTGCACTTCTGTGCGGAGCAAGGTGGTTCGGGTTCTGATGGTCCGATCTGAACCGAAGTGAGCTGGAGTTGAAGTCTGAGTGTCTTTGAAGCGTGGGGTCGGAACAGATCCGATCCGATCCGAGGCTTTGTCCAATGCCAAAATCCAAACTTTTCGGTTCTGCATGCGTTCACGGAAACGGGCATAACTTCCAAACCGTAAGTCCGTTTTAGCCAAACGAAAGCTCGATTCGAAGCTGATTCAGGGAGCTACAAGAGTAACTGAGCTCAGCTGCATAATTGCTATTTTCGGGCCCAAAAGAGGTCGTTTGGTAGGAGTTTCGGGCCAATCTTTATTTGTGATGCGACTTCAACCAAATCGCTTCATGTCTTTTGATGATGTTCCCAATACTTGAGTGTATTGTTTACCAGAGATTCTATGTGTGACTGCTTTGACTAAAATGAGGGTCAACATTTTGCCCCCCAGAACATATCTTGCTGGTTGAAGGAAGATGTGTTCTGGATAATCCAAGAAATCCGAGGCCATGCCGGGCCCGCCAGCTGCAAGTATAATCCATACCTGCAAAGAAAAGAGAGCAGAAAGGTGTGTCAAATCCTGACAAAACTGATTACACTTTCGAGCATAAACCACGCTTGGGCGTTTGTTTGAGCATAAACCATACTCAAGGGACGTTCGAATCATCCTGCCAAAACCTGGCGAGGGACCTAACCTTCCAGGTATAAGCCATACCAGGAAGTTCAAACTGAGTATAAGCCATACTCGAGTTTTATTGAGTTATTTTGCCCAATCCTGACAAGATCGTTCGTCGTTCCGGAGTATAATTCATACTTAAGAATCCTAGTGAGTACAATCCATGCTCATGTCGGGATAGAGCTATACTTGCCAAAACCTGACAAGACAGTTTGTCCCTAGGCATAATCCATGCCTAGGGGTCCGAGATAAGTATAAGCCATACTTTAATTGAGATTGAGAATCCTTCCACAACCTAACAAGAAACTTAAATTTGACAAACATAATCCATGCTCGGAAAGTCCTTCCTTATTCAATTCAAAGTTCAAAACCAAAGCAAATCCTGATTGATTTGTCATCAAGTGCAGAGCACGGTTTGGAGCTAAATCCTAACCCCAAACGTCCGTACTCCGATTTAGCCAATCGGAAAACCTAAAGAATGAAAAGAGACATATCTTAAATCCTAAGAAATGCTGAAACGCAGAGTGATCCAATCCAGATCAGTTGATGATGAGCCCACGGGAGCTCGTTCCAGGGTCATTCCCTCTCCTGGGGAGCAGGTAGTGGCAGCGCGGGTGCAGGCGTTGTAGGTTGTTTCACATACTCGGGTAGCTCTCCGCGTCTAACCCGTTCCTCAATCAGGTTTCGCAAGTGTCTACAGTCATTTGTGTCATGACCGTCCATATCATGAAACATGCAGTATTTTCCAGAATCGCGTTCTCTTTGCGATGGCTCCCTCCTGGGAGGCTTTGGATATGAGACGTCACCGTTTGTGTTCACGTAGATGTCAGTCAAGGTTGAATTGAGTTCGGTGTACTTTTCATATCTGGGCCGTCTCCAGGGCTGAGCGTTGCGGTCATTCTTGACGACAACTTTTCCTTTGCCTTTACCAGAATTAGACGGTTCTCCGTATTTCAGCATGTTAACATCGAGAATTTTCTTTTCGGACGTTGCGTCTTCTTCACGCAGAAACCTATCCGATTCAAGGTTGAATTTGCTGAGAATCCTTGGTGGGTCTAGGTATAAAGATTTTATGTACTCCGAGTTATCCAGAACGCCGGATACTTCCGCCATCAATACCATAGATGGCTCAGGTCGATCAACGGATGCTGCTGCATCGTTGAACCATTCCAAAAATGGGCGCAGAGTTTCTCTGGGCCTTTGCTTGATTGTAGTTAGTGCAATTACATTCTTGGGTCGAGCGATGTGGACCCGAAACTGTTCAATAAAGCGAGCGACCAACATGTTCTAGCTGTTGATCGATTCAGATTCCATATGCCGAATCCACATAGCAGCTATATCGGTCAAAAAGAGAGGGAAGCACTTTGCCATGACGTTTTCCGACGCCGACTGAACTTCCATATGTCGTTTATAGCGCATCAGGTGCACGGTAGGATCCGTCCTGCCGTTGTAGGGCTCCAATTGTGGAAGTTTGAAATCTAGGGGATTGCGAGAATTCCTGATTTCCTGTGTGAACAGATTGTGATTGACATCATCCATGTCATTCTGATAGGTACGACCTCTCAAGAGGCGTTCAATCAGATTGGCGAGCCGATCGCCTTCAAAGAGCTATTGCAAACTGACAAGATCAGAGCTGGAGCCCCCAGTGTTGAATGCAGAAGAATGTGGAAGTGTATAGGGAGCTTGGAAGGCTATCCGATTCGGTTCGGAGGCACCCCCATATTGCAGGTCGTGGAGGCCGAACCGGTTCGGTTCTTTGGTCCCGATCCGAACCGATGCTGGGTAGCCATTCTGAGCTGCTTCGTGCTGCTGCACTCGCGTGGGTTCTATCCGAAACGGAGCTGACGTGGGTCGTGCTCGACCCGTGCCATGATTTCCAGAGGGGAAGCGCTGCCCCCGAGCTCAGGTAATGCTGCGGTTCGGATCGGATCCGATCCGAACCGATGTGGATTGCCACTTGTTTCCATCTGAACTGCGTTCTGATTTGCTGTGATGTGCTCGGGTTGGATAAGGACCGATCCGATCCGGTACACTTCAGCTGCTCGAGCCGTTTCCATGTTATTTCCACCGAGTCGCGTGTTGCCGCTCGGCCTGCCTCCCATCCGAGCGAAGAATCGGTCGATCATTCCTGTTGTTTGCGGAGGAGATCATCTTGCCTTTCCATCTGGGTTCTCAATTAAGCTAGAACGCCGTCCATTTCGTCTCTGGTTAAGTATGCTGATAGATCACCATGAGAGGAAGCCTCCTGGCTCGGCTCATTCCTCGCGCCTTCTGTACCAACGTCCTCAGTATGAGAGAAGGTTCCATCTTTCTTTCGTTTAACCATTTATCCAATAGCCAAGCGATCTGATTCCTTTAGAGCTAGAAATTGAAGCAGTATCGTGTGCCCCATACCTGGCGCGCCAAAATGTTAGACCGAAATTTGGGCCTAACACCCAAATGATATGTGAAAACCTCACAATCATAGAATAAATGCAGAAAAGCAGTAAAATAAAAGGAGACACACGGGATTTTTATAGTGGTTCGGCTCAATCCAAGCCTACGTCCACTTTATAGTTTCTTAAATCCTAAGAAGCTATTACAATGTTGTTTGCTTGTAGTTTATACACGAAATCCTCGTGTTTACAATGAAAAAAAGGAGATTAGAAATTGATTTTTATACACGATAACCCCGTGTTAGAGAGAGATAAGCAATGTCCTTGCTTGGTTGTAATGGAGGCCAAGTATTGGAGTGGCCAAAAGTCCCTTGCAATGGTGGAAGATGAGAGTTGGAAATGGACGAAAGGAGAAGATCCTTTCAAATGGCCATGTTGCGGCGTATTTATAGGCGTAAAGGAGCCCTTGGGAACTCTGGAGCGGTTCGGTTCGGAGGTGCCACGTGGTGAGCGCTGAGGCGATCTCGGAGGTAGTGGAAAAGTGGTCACTAGATCGTTCTTTTCCAAGTGGAGCCAGATCTATGAAAGTCGGTGCAGTTATTCCTTATGAAGCGGTCAAAGCTTGCGTGCAGGAAACAACACAGGCGG
Source organism: Allium sativum (assembly GCA_030737875.1). Lineage (NCBI taxonomy): Eukaryota > Viridiplantae > Streptophyta > Magnoliopsida > Asparagales > Amaryllidaceae > Allium > Allium sativum. The sequence continues at coordinate 4,091 of JASFAX010006091.1, forward strand.
GTCGGTTCGGGTCCGAACCGAGGTGGAATTTCCGAATGGAAGACATGATTTGCACTTCTGTGCGGAGCAAGGCGGTTCGGGTTCCGATGGTCCGATCCGAACCGAAGTGAGCTAGAGTCGAAGTCTGAGTGTCTTTGAAGCGTGGGGTCGGAACGGATCCGATCTGAGGCTTTGTCCAATGACAAAATCCAAACTTTTTGGTTCTGCATGCGTTCACGTTAATAGGCATAACTTCCAAACCGTAAGTCCGTTTTAGCCAAACGAAAGCTCGGTTCGAAGCTGATTCAGAGAGCTACAAGAGTTACTAAGCTCAAATCCGTAATTGCTGTTTTCGGGCCCAAAAGAGGTCGTTTGGTAGGAGTTTCGGGCCAATATTTGTTTGTGATGCGACTTCAACCAAATCGCTTCATGTCTTTTGATGATGTTCCCAATACTTGAGTGTATTGTTTACCAGAGATTCTATGTTTGACAGCTTTGACTAAAAAGAGGGTCAACATTTTGTCCCCCAGAACATATCTTGCTGGTTGAAGGAAGATGTGTTCTGGATAATCCAAGAAATCCGAGGCCACGCCGGGCCCGCCAGCTGCAAGTATAATCCATACCTGCAAAGAAAAGAGAGCAAAAAGGTGTGTCGAATCCTGACAAACTGATTACACTTTCGAGCATAAACCACGCTTGGGCATTTGTTTGAGCATAAACCATACTCAAGGGACGTTCGAATCATCCTGCCAAAACCTGGTGAGGGACCTAACCTTCCAGGTATAAGCCATACTAGGAAGTTCAAACTGAGCATAAGCCATACTCGAGTTTTATTGAGTTCCTTTGCCCAATCCTGACAAGATCGTTCGTCGTTCCAGTGTATAATCCATACTTAAGCATCCTAGTGAGTACAATCCATACTCATGTCGGGAGAGAGCTATACTTGCCAAAACCTGACAAGACAGTTTGTCCCTAGGCATAATCCATGCCTAGGGGTCCGAGATAAGTATAAGCCATACTTTAATTGAGATTGAGAATCCTGCCACAACCTGAGAAGATACTTAAATTTGACAAACATAATCCATGCTCGGAAAGTACTTCCTTATTCAATTCAAAGTACAAAACCAAAGCAAATCCTGATTGGTTTGTCATCGACTACAGAGCACGCTTTGGAGCTAAATCCTAAGCCCGAACGTCTGTACTCCGATTTAGCCAATCGGAAAACCTAAAGAAAGCAAAGAGACATATCTTAAATCCTAAGAAATGCTGAAAACGCAGAGTGATCCAATCCAGATCAGTTGATGATGAGCCCACGGGAGCTCGTTCCAGGGTCATTCCCTCTCCTGGGGAGCAGGTGGTGGCAGCACGGGTGCAGGCGCTGTAGGTTGTTTCACATACTCGATTAGATCTTCGCGTCTAAACCGTTCCTCAATCAGGTCTCGCAAGAGTCTACAGTCATTTGTGTCATGACCGTCCATATCATGAAACATGCAGTATTTTACAGAATCGCGTTCTCTTTGCGATGGCTCCCTCCTGGGAGGCTTTGGATAGGAGACGTCACCGTTTGTGTTCACGTAGATGTCAGTTAAGGTTGAATTGAGTTCGGTGTACTTTTCATATCTGGGCCGTCTCCAGGACTGAGCGTTGTGGTCTGTCTTGATGGCAACTTTTCCTTTGCCTTAACCAGAATCAGACGGTTCTCCGTCTTTGAGCATGTTAACATCGATAATTTTCTTTTCGGACGTTGCGTCTTCTTCACGCAGAAACCTATCTGATTCAAGGTAGAATTCGCTGAGATTCCTTGGTGGGTCTAGGTATAAGGATTTTTTGAACTCCGAGTTGTCCAGAACGCCGGATACTGCCGCCATCAATACCATAGATGGGTCAGGTCGATCAACGGATGCTGCTGCAACGTTGAACTGTTCCAAAAATGAGCGCAGAGTTTCTCTGGGCCTTTGCTTGATTGTAGTTAATGACATTACATTCTTGGGTCGAGCGATGTGGACCTGAAACTGTTCAATAAAGTGAGCGACCAACATGTTCCAACTGTTGATCGATTCAGATTCCAGCTGCCAAATCCACATAGCAGCTATATTGGTCAAAAAGAGAGGGAAGCACTTTGCGATGACGTTTTCTGACGCCGATTGAACTTCCATATGCCGTTTATAGTGCATCAGGTGCACGGTAGGATCCATCCTGCCGTTGTAGGGCTCCAATCGTGGAAGTTTGAAATCTGGGGGATTGCGATAATTCCTGATTTCCTGTGTGAATGGATTATGATTGACATCATTCATGTCATTCTGATAGGTGTGACCTCTCGAGAGGCGTTCATTCAGATTGGCGAGCCAGTCGCCTTCAAAGAGCTGTTGCGAACTGCCAAGATCAGAGCTGGTGCCCCCAGTGTTGAATCCAGAAGAGTGTGGAAGTGTATAGGGAGCTTGGAAGGCTATCCGTTTCGGTTCGGAGGCGCCCCCATATTGCAGGTCGTGGAGCCCGAACAGGTTCGGTTCGTGGGGCCCGATCCGAACCGATGCTTGGTTGCCATTCTGAGCTGCTGCACTCGCATGGGTTCTATCCGAAACGGAGCTGACGTGGGTCATGCTCGACCCGAGCCATGATTTCCAGAGGGGAAGCTACTGCCCCCGAGCTTAGGTAATGCTGCCGTTCGGATCGAATCGGATCCGAACCGATGTGGATTGCCACTTGTTTCCATCTGAACTGCGTTTTGATTTGCTGTGATGTGCTCGGGTTGGATAAGGACCGATCCGATCCGGTTCGCTTCAGCTGCTCAAGTCGTTTCCATGTTATTTCCAATGAGTCGTGTGTTGCCGCTCGGCTTGCCTTCCATCCGAGCGAAGAATTGGTCGATCATCTCCTGTTGTTTGCGGAGGAGATCATCTTGCCTTGCCATCTGGGTTCTCAATTAAGCTAGAACGCCGTCCATTTCGTCTCTGGTTAAGTATGCTGATAGATCACCATGAGAGGATGCCTCCTGGCTCGGCTCATTCCTCGCGCCTTCTGTACCAACGTCCTCAGTACGAGAGAAGGTTCCATCTTTCTTTCGTTTAACCATTTATCCAATAGCTAAGTGATCTGATTCCTTTAGAGCTAAAAATTGAAGCAGTATCGTGTTCCCCTTACCTGGCGCACCAAAATGTTAGACCGAAATTTGGGCCTAACACCCAAATTCTATGTGAAAACCTCACAATCACAGAATAAATGCAGAAAAGCAGTAAAATAAAAGGAGACACACGGGATTTTGATAGTGGTTCGGCTCAATCCAAGCCTACGTCCAATTTATAGTTTCTTAAATCCTAAGAAGCTATTACAATGTTGTTTGCTTGCAGTTTACACTCGAAATCATCGTGTTTACAATGAAGTAAAGGAGATTAGAAATTGATTTTTATACACGATAACCCCGTGTTAGAGAGAGATAAGCAATGTCCTTACTTGGTTGTAATGGAGGCCAAGTATTGGAGTGGCCAAAATTCCTTGCAATGGTGGAAGATGAGAGTTGGAAATGGACGAAAGGAGAAGATCCTTTCAAATGGCCATGTTGCGGTGTATTTATAGGCATAGAGGAGCCCTTGGGAACTCTGGAGCGGTTCGGTTCGGAGTTGCCACGTGGTGAGTGCTGTGGCGATCTCGGAGGTAGTGGAAATGTAGTAACCCGCATTTTTAGCTGCCGATAATTAAATTATTTAAATATCGTTTTGGCGATATCGACGACCTGAATTAAATAAAAATGATTATTTAATTAATTTAAATAATAGGATAAAATATATTTATTTCTGAATTAGTCAGAAATAGTGGAATTGACAATATTGTGGAAATTGGACAGTTGAAAATATATAATTCAGTTATATTGAATTATATTGACGAATATATTTATATAAGCCAATTGAATTTATAATTTATAATATAATTTAAATAGAGCTTGAAATGGCGCGGCAGTTCGCTATTTGGCGATTTGAACTTCAACTGAATGTACAGGGTTCGTTTTAAGTCGGATTTCTATGAAACAAGAAACGTGTGGAGCTGGTGGAGTATATTTTTCTAATGGAAGAGAAAAATCGGGATTTCGTCGTGTAGATTTTGAGTTACGTCCAAATCAAATTCTGGAAAAGTCGCTATGGATTTCCTTTATAATTTGCGACGCTTTATATACGTTATAAATCGATTTTTCGATACGAACTGAATATCGGGATAATCTGGAGTTTGGAAATCAAGTCATAAAATCTGAGGTGATATTCTGGAGCCGGACGACATCGTATATGGATATATACGATAATATAAATTTATTTATATTTAATTTAATAATATTTAAATATATTTATATATTTAAATGGGTCATTCAGAGCTTTAAAAATAGCCACTTTTGCAAACGACCTCAGAATTCGACAAAACTAGTTTTGTTGGATCCGCAATATCAAATAGTTGTTAGATTTCCAGTTTCGTGATTTTTAGAGTCACTGTGTGGCCGTACGGATTTTTAGAGTGTAAAACAGTTAGTATTTTGACAGTTAAAAATACGCTGTGCGAGCATACGGAGTCGAAATTCGACGAAATCAGTTTCGTTGGGACCGTAATGTCGAGCTCTAGCTACATGTCCAGTTTGGTAATTTTTGGGTATCGTGTGTGATCACACGCATTTTTAGAAAGCAAAGATGGATTAAAAATAATATAAAAGTAATATGTAACCCCTATAAATACCCCCCTTAATCACACTAAACCCTATATTTTCTCATTTCAAGGTCAACACAACAGGCCGCCACCAAGAATCATTTTAACGTGAGAATCCTCTTTTTAAAAATCAAAAGAAAGGGAAATTAAATTCCATAAATCATGAATCAAATTTATTCGAGCTTGTTGGATTCTCCTCTTCAATCTGATGCCCCTTTCTTCTTGTGCGATTTGAGTTTTGGGGCTGGTCTGTTTTCAGCGGCTATTAGGGTTCGAACTACTGGTTAGAACGAAGGACTTTTGGGTTGGCCAGAGGTGGTGTGAGGTCGCTGGAGGACGGTGGAGTTGGTGCGATCGAGGACGAAGGGTACGATGGTAGGAGGAGCGGATCTGAAGGGTGTACAGGCGTGTAGAACTGCTTCGACGCAAGCTGTAGGGGTTGTTCGAGCTTTATAAAACAAGGATGGGTGGAAGGCTTATTCGAAGGAGATTGAAAAGGTGATGGTTGCGCTGGTTATCGGTTGCCGAGGTGGGAGGTGACGTTGGTCAAACAGGCGGTCAAAGGGGGGTAAAACAAAGCAGGTCGATGATGGCTCGATGGAAGGAGCATACGGGAATTGTCTCAGAAAGCCTGGGCCGTGATTTTCAATGTAATTAGGCTAAATAAATTGCTTAATTTATATGTTAATTAAGGTTTAAATAAATGCTTAGGTAAATTCATGGTTAACTAGGGGTTTTATTAGAACTAATTTCTAATTAATGTTATAAGAATTTAAATTAGTAAGGTTGAACTTAATTAACAATTTATTTGTTAATTAGTCTATTGATTAAGTTTAATTAAGTTGTTTAGTTTATTGTTAGTGATTACTTAATTAGTTAATTAGAGATTTATTTAAAGTTTAATTAGGATTTAGATTTTTCTAATTGGGCTAATTAGTTTAATTAAATCAGTTATAAATAAATGTTAATTAAGGGAAAGAAACATATAACCAGGTCGGACCAGCCAACCTTTTAAACACTAGTAATTAGTTAAACTAAGGCAAATTATAATTATAATTATGAGGATTAGTTATTGATCTAAAATTTAATCGTAGATATATAAACGTTAATGACTTTTTGGACGACAACAGAATCAGACGAAGCAAATAACGTTGCAAATCCTGGGGACGAGCTCAACATGTTGGAACTGAGCCGAACAGGAATGGAGGCAACAGAATTTTTCAGTTAAAATTAACAACTGTTTATTTAACTGAAAATGAACCGTCAACCGAGTGGAATTCAATGTGAGTAAATCTCACCAACTCTAAAACAGTTTATAATTTCATGTTGTATTGTTAGAACTGTTAAAATTGTCTGTTTGACTGTGTGTTGACTGTTTGATTGAACTGCTAGTCAGTTAGTTAAATTTCTATATTGATTCTGTTTAACAGAATATATCATATGGAACTGAAAGTGATGTTGATTTTATGGTCTAACATCTGTGATGCAGGGAAACAGGTTGGAGGAATCCGACTGGATTCCTCAACAGTTATTTTATGGTTTTTCATATATTGCGTTATATGATGTGATATATATATAATCTGTTGTTGATTATATGTGTATGGACGATATTGAACATCATGATTTGATATGATTGAATACCATGACATACCGGGATGTTGATAAGGAGACTTTCAAAGTGATATTGAAAACAAAATATTTATAAATTGGAATATTTATAAATAAGAGATATTTATAAAGTGGAATATTTTTAAATAAGGAATATTTATAAATTGGGATATTTATAAATAGGAGATATTTTAAAAAGGAAAATAAATTCAAAACATTTCTTTTTGAATGGAAAGGCCTGTGTGGCGAGTTTGGGGATTTTCCCGATGCTCCCGATACAAAGGAGGTTATGGCGAATTTTCCCGGAAATTTAAGGAGTTAGAATATTTTTAAGAATAAATGTGAAAAGGGAATATTTGCAAACCATTTGCAAATAGAAAAAATAGAGGAAAGGAAATATTTGTAAACCATTTACAAATAGAATTGAAAAGGAAACATTATAAAAAGGAAATCATTTTTAAAGTGTAGAAACGTTGTTAAAAAGTAAATCTTTTCAAATGAATAAAACGTTGTTAAAAAGGAAATCTTTATAAAGTGAATAAAGTAAATCGAATATAGACATTCGAAAGGAGTTAATCGAATATGGTATTCGAAGTTAGTTAATCGAGTATAGACATTCGAAAGGAGTTAATCGAATATGGTATTCGAAGTTAGTAAATCGAATATGGTATTCGAAAGTTAGTTAATCGAATATGTTATTCGAAAGGGGTTAGTCAAGTCAAGTTAGTCAAATAAGAGTTAACCAGTTAGAGTTAATCAGTTAGAGTTAACCAGTTAGAGTTAATCAGTTAGAGTTAACCAGTTGGAGTTAGTTAGTCGAGCCTAGTTAATCGAATCGAATTGGTCGAACCAAGTAAGTCGAGTTAGTCGAGTCAAGTTAAGTTAGTCGAGTTAAGTTCGTCGAGTTAAATAAATCGATGTTAGTTTCATCGAAAGGAGTTATCGATGTTAGTTTCATCGAAAGGAGTTATCGATGCTAGTTTCATCGAAGGGAGTTATCGATTATAGTTTAATCGAAGTGAGATTTTCAAATATGAGATATTTGAAAAGGAAGAGTTATCGAATATTAGTTATTCGAAGATAGATTATCGAATATCGTTTATTCGAAAGAAGTTAATCGAATATAGCTTATTCGAAGAAGAATTAATCAAATAGAGATTTCTCGAAGAGAGTTAATCGGCAAATTCGATTATATCGAATTCGGGAAGGTACTTATACCTTCCAGTGTCTAAATAGAGATTTATTTATTTATAAATAAATAAGTGTTAGGTTAATTATTCACTAATAAGAATAGAAGTTATAACTAAAGTTAGATAATTCGAAAGTATGGATTATAACGTTATCGTTATAACCAATGTTTTAAATATAGAAGTGGATTAGTAAAATTGAATCCGAGAAAGGCGTAAAGAAGTTGTTAAAGATTAAAAGATAAACTTTGACCATTTCGAAGTTATAACGTTGTTCAGTTAAGGTCTGAGAGGTAATTATACCCCAACTTGAGTGACTTCCTTCTTAACTAAGAAATGGTAAGGTTTGATCGTAAAGGAGTTTTGGAAATGTTTTCCAAACGAGAATCAGAAATGTTTTCTGATAAAAGAAAAATAAGAATTTAGAATATAGGGAAACAGGAGATAAGTAAATAAATGAACTAAAGAGATTAATGTTAAATGATGTTTGTTCGATATAATTTCCATCTGGGAATAATATCGTTGTTTGCACACTTGTTTTTCTTTGATGGTTAAATCACAGACTATCGAAGTTTTGACCATTTTAACGTTGTTAATATGGAGAGACCGGTTGGATTATTATCCAAAGAACCACTCTGTATTGGCATAAGCGTCGCGAATCATATATACTAAAGATAATTGAAGACGGAGTAAAATGCAAGGGCTATCCTGTTTACAGAATAGTGCCTTCGGTTTGTCCAGTCCCAGGACAACTTGTATGGACAAAGGTCTGACAGAGTATATCCAATGGATCGCGTAAGTTGATCTGTTCAAACGTATTCACGATTGGTGGCGGAGGAATTCGTTTCTCTTAGCTGTATACCCGTGTTATTTTTGGATAAGTCAATTTGTGATTTGGCGGGTATGACGATGTGACATTTCTAAGTGAATGAAGATGGATGTCTGACAGAGTATTTCCAGACGATCACGTACATTGATTTCTTCAACCGTACCAAGAGTGGAAGCGGAGAAGGAAACTTCTTTTAGCTGACACGTAACGTACTGTTGTAAACGTCAATTAGTGATTTCGATGGATTTGACAATGTAGCATTCGAAGTGAATCTGTTGTGATGATAAAGCGTAGCTTCTAGCCTCATCAACCGGTAAATGACAGAAATCGGGCAGGCAGCATGGCTAAGTCGGTCGCACCGAAGTAGGGTGTATAATCACCTATCTAGTGAATATTCATTTGCTTCTTTAATCTGTCAATGCTGTCCCATATATATATACGGGAATGGTTGCTGATCCCAACCGTTGGTGATGTACATTCGATACACTCAAGCGAAATGAGTGGTCGGTCATGTGTGGCTGAGTTGCAAGATGTTCTTGTTGAACTCCAGTGTATCGTTCCTAGAGTACACTGATCGGAAGGTGGTTCCATACCTTGTCATAGTTGGAAATCCAATCATCCAATACGTGCTTGCGATTTTGATTGTATACTAGATATGTAGTAACGTGAGATGCAAGCGTTTCTGCTAGATTGATATTTATTTGTACTTAGACATTATTATAATATCAGAATGATATTGCTTTGAAAAATTATTTGGATTCTCATAAGGGCAAAACCCATTCCGTATTCACGGCGTGGTCTTATGAGATATCATATACCTGTTTAAATGATTTGAGTTTATTCACACCAGTCCCATGACTGACCCGGAGTTTATTTTGTTGTTTTCCCTAAACTCTTGGGTGCCTAAATTTGTACGGGCAATCAAGTAGTCGGGATTTTACAGATACACTGGGAGAGCTTGGAGCAGGAAGCTTCAGGATTCTATAGCTATTATTATTTCCGCTGTTGTTGTAAGTGTCGTACTCTGATAAGTGTTATTGTATACATATACTGATGTTATTTTAAAGATATGTTATGTTATATTTTATTCGTTCCGCTGTGAGATTCGTGTTTACTCTGATGATGATGTTCTTCTTTTTCTTCTATTCTATAAGTTCTATCTTATCTATTCTCACCTTCTAATTTCTTTCATTAATTACCGGGATTTTTCGATGTTTTGGTTATCGACGTCAAGCTTACATCGATAACCAAAGCCGCTCAAAATCCGGGTCACTACAGGAAAAGTGGTCACCAGATCGTGCTTTGCCAAGTGGAGCCAGATCCATGAAAGTCGGTGCGATTATTTCTTAAGAAGCGGTCAAAGCTTGCGTGCATGAAACAACACAGGCGGGTCGGTTCGGGTCCGAAACGAACCAAGGTGGAATTTCCGAACGGAAGACATGATTTGCACTTCTGTGCGTAGCAAGGTGGTTCGGGTTCTGATGGTCCGATCCGAACCGAAGTGAGCTAGGGTCGAAGTCAGAGTGTCTTTGAAGCGTGGGGTCAGAACGGATCCGATCTGATCAGAGGCTTTGTCCAATGACAAAATCCAAACTTTTTGGTTCTGCATGCGTTCACGGAAACGGGCATAACTTCCAAATCGTAAGTCCGTTTTAGCCAAACAAAAGCTCGATTCGAAGCCGATTCAGAGAGCTACAAGAGTTACTAAGATCAGCTCCGTAATTGCTGTTTTCGGGCCCAAAAGTGGTCGTTTGGTAGGAGTTTTGGGCCAATCTTTGTTTCTGATGCGACTTCAACCAAATCGCTTCATGTCTTTTGATGATGTTCCCAATACTTGAGTGTATTGTTTGCCAGAGATTCTATGTGTGACTGCTTTGACTAAAAAGAGGGTCAACATTTTTCCCCCCAGAACATATCTTGCTGGTTGAAGAAGGATGTGTTCTGGATAATCCAAGAAATTCGAGGCCAAGCCGGGCCTGCCGGTTGCAAGTATAATCCACACCTGCAAAGAAAAGAGAGCAAAAAGGTGTGTCAAATCCTGATAAAACTGATTACACTTTCGAGCATAAACCATGCTTGGGCGTTTGTTTGACCATAAACCATACTCAAGGGACGTTCGAATCATCCTGCCAAAACCTGGCGAGGGACCTAACCTTCCAGGTATAAGCCATACCAGGAAGTTCAAACTGAGCATAAGCCATACTCGAGTTTTATTGAGTTCCTTTGCCAAATCCTGACAAGATCGTTCGTCATTCCGGGGTATAATCCATACTTAAGCATCCTAGTGAGTACAATCCGTACTCATGTCGGGATAGAGCTATACTTGCCAAAACCTGACAAGACAGTTTGTCCCTAGGCATAATCCATGCCTAGGGGTCCGAGATAAGTATAAGCCATAGTTTAATTGAGATTGAGAATCCTGCCACAACCTGACAAGATACTTAAATTTGAGAAACATAATCCATGCTCGGAAAGTCCTTCCTTATTCCATTAAAGGACAAAACCAAAGCAAATCCTGATTGGTTTGTCATCGAGTGCAGAGCACACTTTGGAGCTAAATCCTAACCCCGAACGTCTGTACTCCGATTTTGCCAATCGGAAAACCTAAAGAAAGCAAAGAGACATATCTTAAATCCTAAGTAATGCTGAAAACGCAGAGTGATACAATCCAGATCAGTTGATGATGAGCCCACGAGAGCTCGATCCAGGGTCATTCCCTCTCCTGGGGAGCAGGTGGTGGCAGCGAGGGTGCAGGCGCTATAGGTTGTTTCACATACTCTGGTAGCTCTCCGCGTATAACCCGTTCCTCAATCAAGTCTCGCAAGTGTCTACAGTCATTTATGTCATGACCGTCCATATCATGAAACATGCAGTATTTTCCAGAATCGCGTTCTCTTTGCGATGTCTCCCTCTTGGGAGGCTTTGGATAGGAGACGTCACCGTTTGTGTTCACGTAGATGTCAGTCAATGTTGAATTGAGTTTTGTGTACTTTTCATATCTGGGCCGTCTCCAGGGCTGAGCGTTGCGGTCATTCTTGACGGAAGCTTTTCCTTTGCCTTTACCAGAATCAGACGGTTCTCCGTCTTTGAGCATGTTAACATCAAGAATTTTCTTTCGGACGTTGCGTCTTCTTCACGCAGAAACCTATCCGATTCAGGGTAGAATTCACTGAGATTCCTTGGTGGGTCTAGGTATAAGTATTTTTTGAACTCCGAATTGTCCAGAATGCCGGATACTGCCGACATCAATACCATAGATGGCTCAGGTCGATCAACGGATGCTGCTGCAATGTTGAACCGTTCCAAAAATGAGCGCAGAGTTTCTCTGGGCCTTTGCTTGATTGTAGTTAGTGACATTACATTCTTGGGTCGAGCGATGTGGACCTGAAACTATTCAATAAAGCGAGCGACCAACTTGTTCCTGCTGTTGATCGATTCAGATTTCAGCTGCCGAATCCACATAGCAGCTATATCGGTCAAAAAGAGAGGGAAGCACTTTGCGATGACGTTTTCCGACGCCGATTGAACTTCCATATGCCGTTTATAGCGCATCAGGTGCACGGTAGGATCCGTTCTGCCGTTGTAGGGCTCCAAATGTGGAAGTTTGAAATCTGGGGGATTGCGAGAATTCCTGATTTCCTATGTGAATGGATTGTGATTGACATCATCCATGTCATTCTGATAGGTGCGACCTCTCGGGAGGCGTTCAATCAGATTGGCGAGCCGGTCGCCTTCAAAGAGCTGTTGCAAACTGCCAAGATCAGAGCTGGTGCCCCCAGTGTTGAATCCAGAAGAGTGTGGAAGTGTATAGGGAGCTTGGAAGGCTATCCGATTCGGTTCGGACGCGCCCCCATATTGCAGGTCGTGGAGGCCGATCCGGTTCGGTTCGTGGGGCCCGATCCGAACCGATGCTTGGTTTCCATTCTGAGCTGCTTCGTGTTGCTGCACTCCCGTGGGTTCTATCCGAAACGGAGCTGACGTGGGTCGTGCTCGACCCGTGCCATGATTTCCAGAGGGGAAGCTGTTGCCCCCGAGCTCAGATAATGCTGCGGTTCGGATCGGATCCGATCCGAACCGATGTGGATTGCCACTTGTTTCCATCTGAACTGCGTTCTGATTTGCTGTGATGTGCTCGGGTTGGATAAGGACCGATCCGTTCCGGTTCGCTTCAGCTGCTCGAGCCGTTTCCATGTTATTTCCAACGAGTCGTGTGTTGCCGCTCGGCCTGCCTTCCATCCGAGCGAAGAATTGGTCAATCATCTCCTGTTGTTTGCGGAGGAGATCATCTTGCCTTGCCATCTGGGTTCTCAATTAAGCGAGAACGCCGTCCATTTCGTCTCTGGTTAAGTATGCTGATAGATCACCATGAGAGGAAGCCTCCTGGCTCGGCTCATTCCTCGCACCTTCTGTACCAATGGACTCAGTACGAGAGAAGGTTCCATCTTTCTTTCGTTTAACCATTTATCCAATAGCCAAGCAATCCGATTCCTTTAGAGCTAGAAATTGAAGCAGTATCATGTTCCCTCTACCTGGCACGCCAAAATGTTAGACCGAAATTTGGGCCTAACACCCAAATGCTATGGGAAAACCTCATAATCATAGAATAAATGCAGAAAAGCAGTAAAATAAAAGGAGACACACGGGATTTTTATAGTGGTTCGGCTCAATCCAAGCCTACGTCCACTTTATAGTTTCTTAAATCCTAAGAAGCTATTACAATGTTGTTTGCTTGCAGTTTATACACGAAATCCTCGTGTTTACAATGAAGAAAAGGAGATTAGAAATTGATTTTTATACACGATAACCCCGTGTTAGAGAGAGATAAGCAATGTCCTTGCTTGGTTGTAATGGAGGCCAAGTATTGGAGTGGCCAAAAGTCCCTTGCAATGGTGGAAGATGAGAGTTGGAAATGGACGAAAGGAGAAGATCCTTTCAAATGGCCATGTTGCGGTGTATTTGTAGGCGTAGAGGAGTCCTTGGGAACTCTGGAGCGGTTCGGTTCGGAGGTGCCACGTGGTGAGCGCTGAGGCGATCTAGGAGGTAGTGGAAAAGTGGTCACCAGATCATGCTTTGCCAAGTGGAGCCAGATCCATGAAAGTCGGTGCGGTTATTCCTTAAGAAGCGGTCAAAGCTTGCGTCCAAGAAACAAAACAGGCGGGTCGGTTCGGGTCCAAACCGAACCGAGGTGGAATTTCCGAACGGAAGACATGATTTGCACTTCTGTGCGGAGCAAGGCGGTTCGGGTTCCGATGGTCCGATCCAAACCGAAGTAAGCTAGAGTCGAAGTCTGAGTGTCTTTGAAGCGTGGGGTCGGAACGGATCCGATCTGGGGCTTTGTCCAATGACAAAATCCAAACTTTTCGGTTCTACATGCGTTCACGGAAACGGGCATAACTTCCAAACCGTAAGTCCGTTTTAGCCAAACGAAAGCTCGATTCGAAGCTGATTCAGAGAGCTACAAGAGTTACTAAGATCAGCTCCGTAATTGCTGTTTTCGGGCCCAAAAGTGGTCGTTTGGTAGGAGTTTTGGGCCAATCTTTGTTTCTGATGCGACTTCAACCAAATCGCTTCATGTCTTTTGATGATGTTCCCAATACTTGAGTGTATTATTTGCCAGAGATTCTATGTGTGACTGCTTTGACTAAAAAGAGGTTCAACATTTTGCCCCCCAGAACATATCTTGCTGGTTGAAGGAAGATGTGTTCTGGATAATCCAAGAAATTCGAGGCCAGGCTGGGCCCGCCAGCTGCAAGTATAATCCATACCTGCAAAGAAAAGAGAGCAAAAAGGTGTGTCAAATCCTGACAAAACTGATTACAATTTCGAGCATAAACCACGCTTGGGCGTTTTTTTGAGCATAAACCATACTCAAGGGACTTTCAAATCATCCTGCCAAAACCTGGTGAGGTACCTAACCTTCTGGGTATAAACCATACGAGGAAGTTCAAACTGAGCATAAGCCATACTCGAGTTTTATTGAGTTCTTTTGCCCAATCTTGACAAGATCGTTCGTCGTTCCATAGTATAATCCATACTTAAGCATCCTAGTGAGTACAATCCATACTCATGTCGGGATAGAGCTATACTTGCCAAAACCTGACAAGACAGTTTGTCCCTAGGCATAATCCATGCCTAGGGGTCCGAGATAAGTATAAGACATACTTTAATTGAGATTGAGAATCCTGCCACAACCTGATAAGATACTTAAATTTGACAAACATAATCCATGCTCGGAAAGTCCTTCCTTATTCAATTCAAAACAAAACCAAAGCAAATCCTGATTGGTTTGTCATCGAGTGCAGAGCACGCTTTGGAGCTAAATCCTAACCCCGAACGTCTGTACTCCGATTTAGCCAATCGGAAAACCTAAAGAAAGCAAAGAGACATATCTTAAATCCTAAGAAATGCTGAAAACGCAGAGTGATCCAATCCAGATCAGTTGATGATGAGCCCACGAGAGCTGGTTCCAGGGTCATTCCCTCTCCTGGGGAGCAGGTGGTGGCAGCGAGGGTGCAGGCACTATAGGTTGTTTCACATACTCTGGTAGCTCTCCGCGTATAACCCGTTCCTCATTTAGGTCTCGCAAGTGTCTACAGTCATTTATGTCATGACCATCCATATCTTGAAGCATGCAGTATTTTCCAGAATCGCGTTCTCTTTGCGATGTCTCCCTCCTGGGAGTTTTTGGATAGGAGACGTCACCGTTTGTGTTCACGTAGATGTCAGTCAATGATGAATTGAGTTCGGTGTACTTTTCATATCTGGGCCGTCTCCAGGGCTGAGCGTTGCGGTCATTCTTGACGGAAGCTTTTCCTTTGCCTTTACCAGAATCAGACGGTTCTCCGTCTTTGAGCATGTTAACATCGAGAATTTTCTTTTCGGACGTTGCGTCTTCTTCACCCAGAAACCTATCCGATTCAGGGTAGAATTCACTGAGATTCCTTGGTGGGTCTAGGTATAAGGATTTTTTGAACTCCGAATTGTCCAGAATGCCGGATACTGCCGCCATCAATACCATAGATGGCTTAGGTCGATCAACGGATGCTGCTGCAACATTGAACCGTTCCAAAAATGAGCGCAGAGTTTCTCTGGGCCTTTGCTTGATTGTAGTTAGTGACATTACATTCTTGGGTCGAGCGATGTGGACCCGAAACTATTCAATAAAGTGAGCGACCAACATGTTCCAGCTGTTGATCGATTCAGATTCCAGCTGCCGAATCCACATAGCAGCTATATCGGTCAAAAAGAGAGGGAAGCACTTTGCCATGACGTTTTCCGACGCCGATTGAACTTCCATATGACGTTTATAGCGCATCAGGTGCACGGTAGGATCCGTCCTGCCCTTGTAGGGCTCCAATTGTGGAAGTTTGAAATCTGGGGGATTGCGAGAATTCCTGATTTCCTATGTGAATGGATTGTGATTGACATCATCCATGTCATTCTGATAGGTGCGACCTCTCAAGAGGCGTTCAATCAGATTGGTGAGCCGGTCGCCTTCAAAGAGCTGTTGCAAATTGCCAAGATCAGAGCTGGTGCCCCAGTGTTGAATCCAGAAGAGTGTGGAAGTGTATAGGGAGCTTGGAAGGCTATCCGATTCGGTTCGGAGGCGGCCCCATATTGCAGGTCGTGGAGGCCGAACCGGTTCGGTTCGTGGGGCCCGATCCGAACCGATGCTTGGTTGCCATTCTGAGCTGCTTCGTGCTGCTGCACTCACATGGGTTCTATCCGAAACGGAGCTGACGTGGGTCATGCTCGACCCGTGCCATGATTTCCAGAGGGGAAGCTGTTGCCCCCGAGCTCAGGTAATGCTGCGGTTCGGATCGGATCCGATCCGAACCGATGTGGATTGCCACTTGTTTCCATCTGAACTGCGTTCTGATTTGCTGTGATGTGCTCGGGTTGGATAAGGACCAATCCGATCCGGTTCGCTTCAGCTGCTCGATCCGTTTCCATGTTATTTCCAACGAGTCGTGTGTTGCCGCTCGACCTGCCTTCCATCCGAGCGAAGAATTGGTCAATCATCTCCGGTTGTTTGCGGAGGAGATCATCTTGCCTTTCCATCTGGGTTCTCAATTAAGCGAGAACGCCATCCATTTGGTCTCTTGTTAAGTATGCTGATAGATCACCATGAGAGGAAGCCTCCTGGCTCGGCTTATTCCTCGCGCCTTCTGTACCAACGTCCTCAGTACGAGAGAAGGTTCCATCTTTCTTTCGTTTAACCATTTATCCAATAGCCAAGCGATCCGATTCCTTTAGAGCTAGAAATTGAAGCAGTATCGTGTTCCCTCTACCTGGCACGCCAAAATGTTAGACCGAAATTTGGGCCTAACACCCAAATGCTATGTGAAAACATCACAATCACAGAATAAATGTAGAAAAGCAGTAAAATAAAAGGAGACACATGGGATTTTTATAGTGGTTCGGCTCAATCCAAGCCTACGTCCACTTTATAGTTTCTTAAATCCTAAGAAGCTATTACAATGTTGTTTGATTGCAGTTTATACACGAAATCCTCGTGTTTACAATGAAGAAAAGGAGATTAGAAATTGATTTTTATACACGATAACCCCGTGTTAGAGAGAGATAAGCAATGTCCTTGCTTCGTTGTAATGGAGGCCAAGTATTGGAGTGGCCAAAGTCCCTTGCAATGGTGGAAGATGAGAGTTGGAAATGGACGAAAGGAGAAGATCCTTTCAAATGGCCATGTTGCGGTGTATTTATAGGTGTAGAGGAGCCCTTGGGAACTCTGGAGCGGTTCGGTTCGGAGGTGCCACGTGGTGAGCGCTGAGGCGATCTTGGAGGTAGTGGAAAAGTGGTCACCAGATCGTGCTTTGCCAAGTGGAGCCAGATCCATCAAAGTCGGTGCGGATATTCCTTAAGAAGCGGTCAAAGCTTGCGTGCAGGAAACAACACAGGCGGGTCGGTTCGGGTCCAAACCGAACCGAGGTGGAATTTCCGAACGGAAGACACGATTTGCACTTCTGTGCGGAGCAAGGCGGTTCGGGTTCCGATGGTCCAATCCGAACCGAAGTGAGCTAGAGTCGAAGTCTGAGTTTCTTTGAAGCGTGGGGTCGGAACGGATCCGATCAGGGGCTTTGTCCAATGACAAAATCCAAACTTTTCGGTTCTGCATGCGTTCACGGAAACGGGCATAACTTCCAAACCGTAAGTCCGTTTTAGCCAAACAAAGCCCGATTCGAAGCTGATTTAGAGAGCTACAAGAGTTACTATGCTCAACTCTATAATTGTTGTTTTCGGGCCCAAAAGAGGTCGTTTGGTAGGAGTTTCGGGCCTATCTTTGTTTGTGATGCGACTTCAACCAAATAGCTTCATGTCTTTTGATGATGTTCCCAATACTTGAGTGTATTGTTTACCAGAGATTCTATGTGTGACTGATTTGACTAAAAAGAGGGTCAACATTTTTCCCCCCAGAACATATCTTGCTGGTTGAAGGAAGATGTGTACTGGATAATCCAAGAAATCCGAGGCCACGCCGGGCCCGCCAGCTGCAAGTATAATCCATACCAGCAAAGAAAAGAGAGCAAAAAGGTGTGTCAAATCCTGACAAAACTGATTACAATTTCGGGCATAAACCACGCTTGGGTGTTTGTTTGAGCATAAACCATACTCAAGGGACTTTCAAATCATCCTGCCAAAACCTGGCGAGGGACCTAACCTTCCAGGTATAAGCCATACCAGGAAGTTCAAACTGAGCATAAGCCATACTCGAGTTTTATTGAGTTCCTTTGCCCAATCTTGACAAGATCGTTCGTCGTTCCATAGTATAATCCGTACTTAAGCATCCTAGTGAGTACAATCCATACTCATGTCGGGATAGAGCTATACTTGCCAAAACCTGACAAGACAGTTTGTCCCTAGGCATAATCCATGCCTAGGGGTCCGAGATAAGTATAAGCCATACATTAATTGAGATTGAGAATCCTGCCACAACCTCACAAGATACTTAAATTTGACAAACATAATCCATGCTCGGAAAGTCCTTCCTTATTCAATTCAAAACAAAACAAAAGCAAATCCTGATTGGTTTGTCATCGAGTGCAGAGCACGCTTTGGAGCTAAATCCTAACCCCGAACGTCTGTACTCCGATTTAGCGAATCGGAAAACCTAAAGAAAGCAAAGAGACATATCTTAAATCCTACGAAATGCTGAAAACACAGATTGATCCAATCCAGATCAGTTGATGATGAGCCCACGAGAGCTCGTTCCAGGGTCATTCCCACTCCTGGGGAGCAGGTGGTGGCAGCGCGGGTACAGGCGCTGTAGGTTGTTTCACATACTCGGGTAGATCTCCGCGTCTAACTCGTTCCTCAATCAGGTCTCGCAAGTTTCTACAGTCATTTGTGTCTTGACCGTCCATATCATGAAACATGCAGTATTTTCCAGAATCGCGTTCTCTTTGCGATGGCTCCCTCCTGGGAGGCTTTGGATAGGAGACGTCATCGTTTGTGTTCACGTAGATGTCAGTTAAGGTTGAATTGAGTTCGGTGTACTTTTCATATCTGGGCCGTCTCCAGGGCTGAGCGTTGTGGTCATTCTTGACGGTAGCTTTTCCTTTGCCTTTACCAGAATTAGACGGTTCTCCGTCTTTGAGCATGTTAACATCGAGAATTTTCTTTTCGGACGTTGCATCTTCTTCACGAAGAAACCTATCTGATTCAAGGTAGAATTCGCTGAGATTCCTTGGTGGGTCTAGGTATAAGGATTTTTTGAACTCCGAGTTGTCCAGAACGCCGGATACTGCTGCCATCAATACCATAGATGGCTCTGGTCGATCAACGGATGCTACTGCAACGTTGAACCTTTTCAAAAATGAGCGCAGAGTTTCTCTGGGCCTTTGCTTGATTGTAGTTAATGACATTACATTCTTGGGTCGAGCGATGTGGAC
Source organism: Allium sativum (assembly GCA_030737875.1). Lineage (NCBI taxonomy): Eukaryota > Viridiplantae > Streptophyta > Magnoliopsida > Asparagales > Amaryllidaceae > Allium > Allium sativum. Next base: position 23,284 of record JASFAX010006091.1, read on the forward strand.
CCGAAACTGTTCAATAAATAGAGCGACCAACATGTTCAGTTGTTGATCGATTCAGATTCCAGCTGCCGAATCCACATAGCAGCTATATCGGTCCAAAAGAGAGGGAAGCACTTTGCGATGACGTTTTCCGACGCCGATTGAACTTCCATATGCCGTTTATAGCGCATCAGGTGCACGGTAGGATCCATCCTGCCGTTGTAGGGATCCAATTGTGGAAGTTTGAAATCTGGGGGATTGCGAGAATTCCTGATTTCCTGTGTGAATGGATTTTGATTGACATCATCCATGTCATTCTGATAGGTGCGAACTCTCGAGAGGCGTTCAATCAGATTGGCGAGCCGGTCGCATTCAAAGAGCTGTTGCGAACTGCCAAGATCAGAGCTGGTGCCCCCAGTGTTGAATCCAGAAGAGTGTGGAAGTGTATAGGGAGCTTGGAAGGCTATCTGATTCGGTTCGGAGGCGCCCCCATATTGCAGGTCGTGGAGGCCGAACCGGTTCGGTTCGTGGGGCCCGATCCGAACCGATGCTTGGTTGCCATTCTGAGCTGCTTCGTACTGCTGCACTCGCTTGGGTTCTATCCTAAACGGAGCTGACGTGGGTCGTGCTCGACCCATGCCATGATTTCCAGAGGGGAAGCTGCTGCCCTCGAGCTCAGGTAATGCTGCGGTTCGGATCGGATCGGATCCGAACCGATGTGGATTGAGACTTGTTTCCATCTAAACTGCGTTCTGATTTGCTGTGATGTGCTCGGGTTGGATAAGGACCGATCCGATCCGGTTCGCTTCAGCTGCTCGAGTCATTTCCATGTTATTTCCAACGAGTCGTGTGTTGCCGCTCGACCTTCCTTCCATCCGAGCGAAGAATTGGTCGATCATCTCTTGTTGTTTGCGGAGGAGATCATCTTGCCTTGCCATCTGGGTTCTCAATTAAGCTAGAACGCCGTCCATTTCTTCTCTGGTTAAGTATGCCGATAGATCACCATGAGAGGAAGCCTCCTGGCTCGGCTCATTCCTCGCGCCTTCTGTACCAACGTCCTCAGTACGAGAGAAGGTTCCATCTTTCTTTCGTTTAACCATTTATCCAATAGCCAAGCGATCTGATTCCTTTAGAGCTAAAAATTGAAGCAGTATCGTGTGCCCCCTACCTGGCACACCAAAATGTTAGACCGAAATTTGGGCCTAACACCCAAATGCTATGTGAAAACCTCACAATCACAGAATAAATGCAGAAAAGCAGTAAAATAAAAGGAGACACACGGGATTTTTATAGTGGTTCGGCTCAATCCAAGCCTACGTCCACTTTATAGTTTCTTAAATCCTAAGAAGCTATTACAATGTTGTTTTCTTGCAGTTTACACACGAAATCCTCGTGTTTACAATGAAGAAAAGGAGATTAGAAATTGATTTTTATACATGATAACCCCGTGTTAGAGAGAGATAAGTAATGTCCTTGCTTGGTTGTAATTGAAACGACCCGCAAATCCGTGCTATCTGAGTTGACTAAAAACACCACACGTCCAACTCAAATTGCACAGAAATACGACTCATTATTAGAAAGAAGTTAGAGGATGAGAAATAGAAAGAAAGAAATATTAGAATAGAAGAGAAACGAAGATCACCAACTCACAGCGGAACGAATAAAATATATTATATAACATAAGCTTTGAAATACAATCTGTTTTGTACATAAATACATACCATCATAACATTTGATTCAGCGGAAGTAACTCTAAATAACTAACGTTGAAGCCTCCAGCTTCAAGCTCCTCCAAGTGTATCTGTAAAAGCCTGAAACACTTGACTGCCCGTACAAATTTGGGCACCCAAGAGTTTAGGGAAAACAAAACAAAATAAACTCTGGGTCAGTCATGGGACTGGTGTGAGTAAACTCCAACCATTTGTTTAACTTTTAAAAATCCTTTCAAAAGAAAAGATAATAGTAAGACCAGCCCACACATAAACATGGACGGCTTTTACCTTACTATAACCCAAACCATTTTGATACGAAAATCTAGTGATATTATAATAATGTCTACATCAAGTAAATAACCAAATAGCAGAACGCTTGCATCTCACGCTCCACATACATAGTATAACATCAAAAACCGCATGGCTCTTATTGGAGATTAGATTTCCAACATGACAAGGTATGGGACCACCTTCCGATGATGTATCTCTAGAGGCGAATACACCTGGGTTCAACAAGAACGTCTTGCAACCCGGCCCACACATGACCGACCACTCATTTCGCTTGAGTGTATCGAATGTATATCACCAACGGTTGGACTCAAACCACCGTTCCCGAATGGGCAGAATTGATAGATTTAGAAACAAAAGAATTTTCTCTAGATAGGTGATTATACACCCTAATGGGTGCAACCCACATAGCCATGCTGCCTGCCCGATTTTTGTCCTCTCCCGGTTGTTGAGGCCTGAGGCTACGCATACTTACCATTCATTGATAGCACAATCACTTTGAATGCCACATCGTCAGATCCGTTAATCACTAGTTGAGTTTGCACAAATATTCTGGATATTATGCTAAGGGATAAATCCGTTGCAACCATATATATTCATACAGACCAACCCATTTGATCATTGGAAATACTTTGTCAGACATTCGTCCATTTACGTTCGTTCTGGGATTGAACGAAACCGAAGGCACTATTTCTATTTAATAGAAAGAGTCCTTGCACTTTACTCCGTCTTCAATATATTCAGCATACTTGGTCCGCAACGCTTATGCCGATACGGAGTGGTTCTTTGGATAATAATCCAACCGGTCTCTCCATATTGACAACGATGGTCAAAAAACTTCGATAGTCTGTGATTTAACTATCGAATAAAAACAAGTGTTCATCCAAACATATCAAACAAATCACTGGGCTCTTTAATTAATATTTCATTAATTAAATCTCTTCTCCATTTCCTTATCAATATTTGTTAAACAAATATTTCAATAATCATCTTGCCTCTTATGCCATTTGGAAAACGTTTCCAAATATTAACTTCTTTTATTTTCTATATATTAGAAAATATCTCTATTTGCAATTGGAAACAATTCCAATCACTTATCTCTATCCCTTTTTGTTTACAATATTCGATTTTTATACTCACTTTCCTATCGAATATTCAATACGTCGATATAATGATTTCAAATTATCAAAATATCTTAAAATATCCTAACTCCTTAAATTTCCGGAAAAATTTCGCCATAACCTCCCCTGTATCGGGAGCATCGGGAAATTTCAAATAGCTTCCCGGTATCTTCTAATCTCAAAAGGAAAAAGAAAAAGCCAAGCGGCTTGCCGATACGGCGCATAAAACCCATATATGAATTTAAACATGTACCTTTTTGTCGGGCACATAAAATAAAAATCTTCATATACTCCATCCCATATCTGTTTAACACCTGTTCACCTGTTTTCAATTCAATTCAATACCGTCTAATCGTTTGAATTCAGTTTCGCCCATTTATTCTTTAATTAGTCATTTTACCTATTTCACTTCTTTGTTGAACATAACATGTTCAAACAAAATGTTTAACTTTCTCATAACCAAACTGAATTTAAAATTTTCAATTCTAGTTTTCTTTCGATTTTGAATATAAATTTTTAAATCGAATTCACTTATTCGAAGTCCAATATCGTTTCAACATTTCATTAACCAATTTCTATTCAAATCAGTTAATTCTATTCAATAAATCAAAAATCTGATTTCTGTTTCAAAAATCAATTCATTACTCCACCCGAGTGCACATATATTTTATAACTCAAAATCTGGGATTTTTTAAATAGAAATTCAGATTTTATTTGTTTAAAATCCTTTTATAAAATGAAATAATCCGTTATGGTTTTTAAATAGTTCTGGCGCTGTTTTTTTGAAAATTTGATTTTGACATAACTCAAAATCTATACGACGAAATTCAGGTTTTTCTCCTCCATTAGAAAACTATTATCAAATCGGTCCTGACGTTTCTTGTTTCAAAGAATTCCGACTTCAATCGAGTTCTATATATTCAATTGAAGTTCGAGTCGCCAATTTACGAACTGCAGCGCTGCGGCGAGTTCGTTTTAATTATATTTCTATATATATACTTTTAAACCTCGCTTAAACTAAATTCACTCTATTCTGACATATTATATATCAAACCATTTTTCCCATTCAACAAATATTTCTGATCTTCTATTTTATTTGTATTTGAAATCTATATTCAAATTCCAATTCGATTCTAATTAAAATTTCTATATTCAACTATTTGAATTCAAATTCCATTTTTTTATTTATTTGAACTTCAAATACCACATTTTAATTCCTTTGAATTCAAATACCATGTTTCAAATCTCTTTGAAATCCTTTTATTCACATTTATTTTTAAAATTCTATTTGAATCCGATCTTTAAACTCCCTTTGAGTATTGTTTGAATTCTTATATTTAATTCCACTTAAATTCTTATATTTAAATCCTCTTTATTTAAAACCCATTATTTAAATCCCATTTGAATTTTCTTATTTTAAATCCATTTGAACTCCTTTGAATTCAAATTCCATTTCAAAACTATTTGGATTTCCTATTTTGAAATCCTATTCCAATCTTACTTTGAAATCCTATTTTTCAAAGTTTATTTCAAATTCTATTTTGAAATTCCATATTCAAATCTCTATTTGAATTTACTAACTCAATTCCCTGTTCAAATTCAATACTTGAATTTCTATTCAAATCTCCATTTCAAATTTCATGTTTGAATTCCATTCAAATCTCTATTCAAATCTCACATTTGAATTCTTCTTTGAAATTCTCTATTTCAAATTCTATTCAACTCCTCTTTGAAATTCCATATTTCAAATTCAATTCAATTTTTCTTTGAAATTCTATATTTCAAATTCAATTCAATTCTTCTTTGAAATTCTATATTTCAAATTCAATTCAATTCTTCTTTGAAATTCTATATTTCAAATTCAATTCAATTCTTCTTTGAAATTCTATATTTCAAAGTCTGTTTCTATTTGAATTCTTATATCCAATTTCTTTAAACAAGTTTTGACTTCAATTCCTTTTGAAATCGATATTTCTATTTTCCTTTGAAGATAGATTTCCCATTCAAATTTCACACTTGTATTTCTATTTCTGAATTATCAAACGATAATTCTTTTCTCTTCATTTTATAACCTCGTTATAAAGAACCATTTATAAACTTCGTTTAAAAAGAAACTACTTGTTTTATTTTTCAAAAACAAGTTTATATTTTATTTCCATTTAAAATTCAAATTCTATTTAAAAATAGAATTTTTCCTTTTTAAATCTCAAATATCCTTTCAATTGGCCCAGTGATATTTAAAACAATCAAATCACCCAATTTTCAATCATTTGGGTTTTAACACATCATATATGAGTATATATATATGAAATCAAACAAACAACAAACAAACAGATAATATATTTTTGAGGAACCCAGTTGGATTCCTCCAACCTGTTTTCCTGCATCCACAGATGTTAGCACATAAATAATACCCATTCTGCTTCGTGGCAGAATATCGCGGTATAGAAGGTCATCCACTAATCATAGCGTGGGGCGTATAGGGTAATCATCCGCTATGGTACCGCGGGCATCCGCTAATGAGACTGCGGGAATTCAACCAATCAATCAACCCAATATATATATAATAGCCTAAATAACTAATATATATAAAACAAGCAGAAAGCATTCACACAAGCAACAAACAATTATTTTTAACGAAATAAAAATAATTCTAAAAGGCGAGTGAGATTTACTCACCTTGGTTTTTCTTTTGCTGAATATCCAATTTACTCCTTATCATCTCAGCTACAGATTTACTTGTATCGTCTCAAATGATACCTAACATCACGATTTATTTATTTTCATTAATCGATTAAGTTGTTATTAATTTAAATAATTACTAAAATAATTAAATAAATTATTCCATGTATAATTAAATTAAAGAAAAATGTATACCTCGATGTTACTACCTATATCGAACTATATCTTCAAACATCATCGACCTAATCGCCACTGAAATCCTTGTCCAAGACACTTCGACATCACCAAGCTACTAGTACCAACGTACTGCAGAACCCATCGCGACTTCACCATTCAACCTCAGCGCCATCGTCCACTGGTTTGACTTCACAGCGTCGGCCTTCTCACCCTTCAAGTTCGAAGACTGTCATCCCAAAATAAAACCGATCTCCTCACAGTAGAACACGACATCCAACCCTCGAAGTCCACAAGTTCCGACTCCATCAACTACTCAGCATCATCCCTAATCGATGATCGTCAGCTCCGAAATTCCCCAAATCGAACAACAAATTTCGACGCCTCCATGTCGACCTCGACAGTGCAGATCCCACTACCCCAAAATGAATGAAATGGTCGCGATTTTGATTTTCTCCCTTTTATTTATTTATGAAATGGTGAGTCGAATTCTATTTTTCACTGAGGGAAGAAAAAGAAAATAAAGAGGGCTCGGCTTGAATCATTTCTGATCTAAGGATGGAAAAATAAGGGAGTCGATGGGTTTATATAAGTATGAGGGGGAACAAGGAGTACACAGGCCATTAAAATGTTGTTTGCCTGATATTGAAGCTTGGAGACAAAGGCGTTGGCTCGAGATGAATAAGTCTGCGCTGATGACAACTTTTTAGGGTGGCGCTTAGTTTTTAGGTCGGCTATCCTTTTATATTTATTTAAATAAATAAAATATCTTGCGGTCTTTTAATTTGAAACCATGAACAACTATTTCAGCAAAACAACTGATGTTCCCAACATTATTTACTATTTTGAATTCAACGAAACTGATGATACAATTTAATTTGAATGTAATATAAAATAACCAATTTAAATCAATATAATATAATTTAAATTTAAACAAATGAATTCTTCGAAAATAAATTATTATTTGTTATCGTTTAAATTCAAATAAAACTTCATATAAATCAATTTGACTCCATTTCAAATCTGATTACTTAAGATCCTCATATTACGATAGTTATGTCGATAATTCAATATAAAAATTGATTATATTATCAGCTCAATATTTAAAATGATATTAAATATTCAAAATGAATCGACCAGAAAATCTGGGTCGTTACATTCTTCCCCCCTTAAAATAATTTCGTCCTCGAAATTGCTAAGATAGGAAAAAGGGTACAAATCCATTTCTTTTCAACATCTCACCTATGTTGAAACTCAACTCCTCATATTTCTATGACTTTAATTTCAACCAAAACTTTTGGTCTTCTTCCTTTCATATGCCTTCACATCCAATTCATATTTATTTCAATTTATTTCAATAAACCTATTCAAATTGATTCTACTTCGACCCATTTACTAGCTTAAGTTAAATTTTAATTCCAGAATCCAAATCCCAGGGTTTTCATTTCAAATCCTTTTTTTGAAATCACATATATTTATAACTAATTCAAATTCAAAACATTTGAATATTTCCAAACTATTTGTTTTCTTCCAAACAAATTTCCATCAAAAATTTTCTAAGGTAGTAATCCATCACTTAGAAACTAGAAAATGAACACTGATGATGTTGCAATCATTATCAGAATTATTTCCCAGCCACTGAAGTGAGTTCAGTGCTTTATTATTTCAAAATTCATCTAAAATGATTTTCTTTCAAATCCTTCTAAAACAAATCTATATTGTTTTAATATACTTTGAAAAATATTTTTCAACCTCCCAGGATTTTGAATTCTTAACTCTGGTTTGAATTAAATTCTAATTCATCTCATTTGTATATTTAATTCTTATACAAATTCTATTTTGGTTATAAATACCCATTTAAATTTTATAATCTTGTTGGATTATAATCTTACCAATCAACACATCCATATAATAATTTCAGAAAATTATTCCTTTTATAAAAATAGAAATTTGGGTAAAATTATTTCATTCACCCTCTTTAAAACAATATCGTGTCAAATTTTTCTGTTCAAGCGTTTAGAAATTCCTATCGACTTCGTGGCGTCCCACGATTCGACCAGAATTCATAAACCACTCAATAGACTAGCCAACACAATATAAAACAATTTTATATCAACTTACAAATACGCTCTCTCATATATACACTTAACTCATTCTAGGGTACTACTGACCCTATCTCTAATGAGCGCATGCCACACAAGCCTAGGTGTTCGCTCAACCTATGCTCTGATACCAACTGAAACGACCCGCAAATCCGTGCTATCTGAGTTGACTAAAAACACCACACGTCCAACTCAAATTGCACAAAAATACGACTCATTATTAGAAAGAAGTTAGAGGATGAGAAATAGAAAGAAAGAAATATTAGAATAGAAGAGAAACGAAGATCACCAACTCACAGCGGAACGAATAAAATATATTATATAACATAAGCTTTGAAATACAATCTGTTTTGTACATAAATACATACCATCATAACATTTGATTCAGCGGAAGTAACTCTAAATAACTAACATTGAAGCCTCCAGCTTCAAGCTCGTCCAAGTGTATCTGTAAAAGCCTGAAACACTTGACTGCCCGTACAAATTTGGGCACCCAAGAGTTTAGGGAAAACAAAACAAAATAAACTCTGGGTCAGTCATGGGACTGGTGTGAGTAAACTCCAACCATTTGTTTAACTTTTAAAAATCCTTTCAAAAGAAAAGATAATAGTAAGACCAGCCCACACATAAACATGGACGGCTTTTACCTTACTATAACCCAAACCATTTTGATACGAAAATCTAGTGATATTATAATAATGTCTACATCAAGTAAATAACCAAATAGCAGAACGCTTGCATCTCACGCTCCACATACATAGTATAACATCAAAAACCGCATGGCTCTTATTGGAGATTAGATTTCCAACATGACAAGGTATGGGACCACCTTCCGATGATGTATCTCTAGAGGCGAATACACCTGGGTTCAACAAGAACGTCTTGCAACCCGGCCCACACATGACCGACCACTCATTTCGCTTGAGTGTATCGAATGTATATCACCAACGGTTGGACTCAAACCACCGTTCCCGAATGGGAAGAATCGATAGATTTAGAAACAAAAGAATTTTCTCTAGATAGGTGATTATACACCCTAATGGGTGCGACCCACATAGCCATGCTGCCTGCCCGATTTTTGTCCTCTCCCGGTTGTTGAGGCCTGAGGCTACGCATACTTACCATTCATTGATAGCACAATCACTTTGAATGCCACATCGTCAGATCCGTTAATCACTAGTTGAGTTTGCACAAATATTCTGGATATTATGCTAAGGGATAAATCCGTTGCAACCATATATATTCATACAGACCAACCCATTTGATCATTGGAAATACTTTGTCAGACATTCGTCCATTTACGTTCGTTCTGGGATTGAACGAAACCGAAGGCACTATTTCTATTTAATAGAAAGAGTCCTTGCACTTTACTCCGTCTTCAATATATTCAGCATACTTGGTCTGCAACGCTTATGCCGATACGGAGTGGTTCTTTGGATAATAATCCAACCGGTCTCTCCATATTGACAACGATGGTCAAAAAACTTCGATAGTCTGTGATTTAACTATCGAATAAAAACAAGTGTTCATCCAAACATATCAAACAAATCACTGGGCTCTTTAATTAATATTTCATTAATTAAATCTCTTCTCCATTTCCTTATCAATATTTGTTAACCAAATATTTCAATAATCATCTTGCCTCTTATGCCATTTGGAAAACGTTTCCAAATATTAACTTCTTTTATTTTCTATATATTAGAAAATATCTCTATTTGCAATTGGAAACAATTCCAATCACTTATCTCTATCCCTTTTTGTTTACAATATTCGATTTTTATACTCACTTTCCTATCGAATATTCAATACGTCGATATAATGATTTCAAATTATCAAAATATCTTAAAATATCCTAACTCCTTAAATTTCCGGAAAAATTTCGCCATAACCTCCCCTGTATCGGGAGCATCGGGAAATTTCAAATAGCTTCCCGGTATCTTCTAATCTCAAAAGGAAAAAGAAAAAGCCAAGCGGCTTGCCGATACGGCGCATAAAACCCATATATGAATTTAAACATGTACCTTTTTGTCGGGCACATAAAATAAAAATCTTCATATACTCCATCCCATATCTGTTTAACACCTGTTCACCTGTTTTCAATTCAATTCAATACCGTCTAATCGTTTGAATTCAGTTTCGCCCATTTATTCTTTAATTAGTCATTTTACCTATT
>JASFAX010006092.1:0-33496 GCA_030737875.1 Allium sativum
CAGCGATGCCCTTTACCTTCGAATGGATCTCCAACCTATTCTTGGTCAATAAATCAAATGAGAAGTGGTGAACGTGTGTTGACTACTTAGATCTGAATAGAGCTTACCCAAAAGACAGCTTCCCCCTTCCAAAGATCGACCATCTAGTTTATTTAACTGTAGGCTAGCAGATTCCCTCCTTCATGGATGCATTCTTGGACTACAATCAAATTCCAATGTACCTTCCAAATCAAGAGCACACTTCATTCATCACCGACCTTGGACTCTATTTTTATGTTGTTATTCCCTTCGATCTCAATAATGCTGGAGCCACCTATCAACAATTGGTCAACCGAATGTTCAAGGACGAAATCGGGAGATCCATGGAGGTCAGTATGGATGATTTGCTCGTGAAAATGAGGGTGTCGAACAACTACATCAACAACCTTGCAGAAATGTTCAGTGTCCTCCATAAATATGACATGAAACTCATTACCTTGAAATTCTCTTTCAGAGTTGTGTCGGGCAAATCCTTGGATTTCATTGTCAATTCACAAGGAATCAAGGCAAATTCAGAAAAAATCCAAGCTATCCGGGATATTCAGTCCCCTCATAGAATCAAAGATGTTCGAAGCTTAAATGAGAAAGTGGCCATCCTAAGTCGATTCATATCAAAAGCTATTGATAAGTGCATTCCCTTTTTCGACTTGCTCGGAAAAGGGAAACGAAATTTCTCATGGACACTGAAGTGCATTATTACATTTCATGACCTCTTGAATCACTTGGAGTGAGGACCTATCTTGTCAAAACCCATGGATTACGAAGACTTATACATGTACTTGGCTATTTATACGCAAGGAATTAGCTCGGCGCCAGTGTGCGAAGAAGATCATGTCCAATGGCCCGTTTACTACATCGACAAGAGATTGAGAGGTGTAGAAAAGAATTATCTAAAGTTTGGGAAGCTTGCTTACTGCCTATTGATCTCTTCCTGGAAGCTACAACCATACTTTCGGTCTCATCCAATCAAAGTTTACACTGACCAGCCGCTACGACAGGTCCTGCAATGACCTAAGTCGTATGGACGACCTTTGAAGTGGAATATAGAACCGAGCCAATTCGAGATTATATTTGTTCCTCGGACAAGACCATGAAGACTTCATCATTCAGTTCACTATTCCTGAAGAGCCTCCTCCGGAAGACAGTGAGCCTCCCAGCATTCAGCGGAAACTATTCGTGGATGGATCATCTAATAGTCAGTGTTCTAGCGCCAGAGTTATACTTATTACTCTTGAGGAACGCTCGATATGTTATGCTCTATAGCTCGACTTCCCTACAACCAACAACGATGTAAAATAGCCTTGATTGTTGGACTCGGAATTACAATCAAACTTAATATCAAGGCTATCCAGATTTACTCTGACTCATAGCTCATCGTACGCCAGGTGCAGAGTGATTATCAAGCCAAGGGTACGCGGCTTGCTCTCTACATTGATCGGGCGCACGAACTACTTATTAACTTCGACCGCTACATCATTACACACATCCCTCGTGAACAGAATTAATATAACTTTTTGATATTGTTATAAAATTATTATAACTTTTTGATATTGTTATAAAATTATTATAACTTTTTGATATTGTGATAAAATTATATTTTGATTTCTAAAAGTTTAAATTTAAAATTGATTTGTATCAAAAGATTGATTTATATTTCATAATAAATTAAATTTTAAATCCTTGTAAAAAAATTATATATACGATTATGACTATATGTTTACTTTATATGATCAATTCTATATTCTCTTTAAAAAGATCTTCAACTTTTACTACATTAAAGAAGCACCCTATTAAGAATATTTAACTCCACACGTAACAAGTATACATAACACATTTACTTTGTCTTGATTAATTTGATTTGGCTTAATTAAATTGATTGACTTGTTTGGTTTATTTAATTTGTTTGACTGACTTACTTGACATGGTTAAATTTCATTAGTGGTTGATAGGTTTGTTAGAAATATACTTATGCATTTGTAGTTGATAGGAGCTTTAGAAATCTTTGGTTTCATGTTTAAATTGATGTTTTGTGACAACAAAACTTAAATAGATTGATTAATTGGATTGTATTTCTTTACTTGTGTCATAATTTTAAGGATATCTTATCAGAGTTATTTCTAAGTCTAGATTAAGGTCTTACTATAGTTTGAAGGAAATTAGAGTGTAGGATAGGTTTAGTCTTGTATTAAATTAAGGGGGAGTTTTAGAGTATCTAAGGATTAGTTAAAGGTTCTAGAATACTTTGGCTGATTTAATTGTTTTAATTGATTGTTTGAATTGCTTGCTTGAAATGATTGTATGTTTGAATTGGTTGTTTGTTTGTTTTGATTGATTTGCTTGTTTTGATTGATTTTCTCGTGGAATTATCTGGTTTGTGATTAACATAGAAATGTGTTTATTTTATGCTCTTATATCTTATCTTTTGTATATAAATAAATATTACTTGGGTATTATTTTGTCACTTTTACAGATATGCCGACTTAACCACATACAGTCAGAAAATATAAAAATAGAGATCAAATTGCTGTATATTTACATATGAAGACTTGCTGACGAAGATCTCACATTCAGTTACTTTTTGGACAAGAAAAATAATTGGCAGAAAGGCTATGCATATCACAAATCAATGCAAAATTACCAGGAAAGCATGAATAAAAGAGAAAGGCCCAATTTCAATAGAATTAACTAAGGCCCATTTGTGAATGTATTAGGGTTTACGTTGGCTATCTATCCTATAATTACCCTTGTAATTTCATTGTAAAGATCATCCAGGAATTGAAGTTTTTGTTTACTTTTCTGCATTTTTATTTTCTTAGCAATTAGTGCTATCTACACAATTAGATTTGGTAGAGCACTAGTTGTCTTTTTCGTTTATTCCATTAGTGATTAACCATCTGATTAGATTCAGTTGAAATCCTAATTTTATTTTCTGTTAGTTATTTAATTTTTGCAATTTTAATTTCTTTTCTTTTTATTTCTTTCCTAGGTCATATTGGATTGAATATAGATTTGATTAGATTCAGATCTGATTCAATTCAATAATAGTTTTATTGTAGTTTCAACTTTGTTCGTTTTTAAAACCAAACTCCAAGATTTGTCTAACTCACCCAAGAAATAGATAAATAATAAAATTTAAAACACCTCCCTGTGATTCGACCTGCTTATTACACGATCTATGCGCTTGTAGTATTATTACATAATTCGCGCTTTTCTATTTCATAGAAAGCCTCGATCAAGTTTTTAGCACCATTGCCGAGGAGGTAATAATTAAATTTTATTATTTATTTAATTTCTGATTCGTGTTAGTTTTTATTTTCTTTTTTTTTCTTTTTGTGTTCTTGTATATATAAAAAAATCTTGATTAGTTGATTTGGTATTACTTGTTGATACCACAATCTCTAGGCCAAGAGAAAAACTTGCCAATTTTTTTGATTTCTTTCCCTATTTGCTTTTCGTTTTCTTTTACATAATCTTTCCTTTCTCTTCTACAAATTTCAAAAAAAAACTTTCAATCTTCCCTTTTTTCTTTCCATCTTTAAACATTCCCTCATTTTACATCCTCTTCTTTCTTTTACAAGTTTCTGAAAATAACAAAAATAAAATACAAATTTCTTTCTTTCTACTGTTCTTTTTCTTCTATATTATTCTCTGCCTTGAAATTGCCATATTGCCAAATCCGATCACCATTCTCCCCTTCATCCCCATCATCTGACTTACAGACCCAACTATTATACATTATCCCATCATTCCTTAAACTGCACCTGAAACCCAACTCCATTAACCAAACTACATCTCTCCACGTACATTTTCACTATAGACGCAACGCAAAGCCCTTCTTTCAAACCCCTTCTTTCAACAAACAAGCTTTTGTTGTTGCTTGCGCTTCAAACCTCAAACCAAATTTTCCATTGCCATCCATCACCTATTTTCAACTTGCAAATCCATATTTTCTCTACGAGCTACATCACTTTCAGATCACAGTTTCCACTCTTGTTTCCTACCATAACTGCAAATCGACTGATCACCATCCCTTACTCTCTGCCACATCATCACGCAAATACCATCTGCTATCACAAACTTTCTTAAACCATTAGCCTCATCACCACACCCCCTCATCAATCTACATACTACGATACAGCTACTCCCCTCTGTTTCCACCATCAAACACCCACCCTCGAGTATCGATCAGTCCACAAAACGAAATAGCGCCCTCCACACAAAGACCAGTACCCAATTAGCAGATCCAAAAATCACCTATTCACCGTCACTTGAACCAAGAACACGTTCAACTCGATCCCAAAACCCCCAATCCCAAAAACCAAATCGCCAATTCTGATTCAAGATCGAAACAAATCCAGTTTCAAAAAGCCCAATTCACCGATCACCAAAAATCTGAAGCACCCAAAGTCAAACAGCTGAACCCCAAATCAAATTCGAACAATTGCACTCGAATAATTTGATCGAATCAAAAAGAAAAAAAGAGGTGGCGTATTTTTCTTAGTGTTTATTGGTTTGATTCTGTTTACTGGGAATAAAAGAGGGTTGGAATTGTTAACTTGGTTTTGGTTTCCTTGGAAACCGTAGAAGGGCATTATTTTCTTTCTGTGTTAACTTGCGTACATAGCTTATTCTGGTGCTGAGCATGGAGGCTGTGGCTTGAATTTAGCCTTGTGTTAGGTGACCTACATGGTCTTGTGTTTAATTTAGTTTCTAAGTTTAGTTCTGTTTGTTTTTCTTTGAGTATTGTTTTTATTTTCTAAGCTGAGTTATTCTTGCTTGTTACATTTTTTTAGTCTAATCATTTGTTAGTTAAGTTTTTATTTTATTTATTTATTCCGATTTATTTTTTATTTTTTATTTTTGTTTGTTTCTTTTCTTTTCAACAATTCAAAAAAACAAAAAGAGAAAAAAACTCAAAAAAAATAAAAGCAATTGCCATAGCAAAAACTGTCAACCAACAGTCAAGGATTTAGAAGTTAAGCGAATTGCAAACAATGGAATTTCAATCATTTATACTACTCAAAATTTCTGGACGGACTGCCATACCCCCAATGTAAAATTTTCTAAACTCTACAGGTGCTGCTGCAAAGAAAAATATAGAAATTACTTGTAAAAATCTTCTACAGGGGAAGCGTCTTGCTTGTACAATTTTTCTAATTTCTGCATTCATTATTGTCTGGTTATTGTGGTCGGCTGAAATTCCATAATTAAAATCATTACTCTCGTCATTTTCAATTATAAAACTTGAATTGATTTGCAAAATATTTATAAGAGTTTGTTTTATAAAATTGATTCTCTCAAGGGTTTGATCGCGGGTATATATTAGTTCAATTTATTGAACTTCTAGAAAAAGAGGTTGCATACTACCCGTAAAACATTGGTCGTATCCCTTAGTATTTACACTATACGTGAACGGCCATAAGACCCTCTTCCCCCTTCAAATCAAGATTATCAACTAATAAGATATATTTGAGTACGTTATTTATTTTGAATAGGAGCTAATTGTGTAAACCTTCAGTCTAGGATTTTCCTTGTGATAACAATGAGTGAGAAAAGTTATAGCCACCATAACTCTCCTAGGGGTTCTCAAATTATTCAAAACTTCACAAATCTCAATGTCGTATTGGATAGACCCTTGTCTCTTCGAGAAAATGTTACCCCACTAGGATTGTTCAACCTTATGTTATCGTATTTCCACCAGCTGAAGGAAATTTTGAGCTTAAACATTCATTTATTCATGGGGTACCAAAATTTACTAGTTCTGAAAATCCTTATGAATTTTTAAGTGAATTTGAATTGTATTCATCCACAACTAAAATGCAACAATTATCTAATGAATCAATCAAGCTAAGGCTAATTCCATTCACACTACTTGAAAGCGCTAAAAGATGGCAAAATTCTCGTCCAAAACATTCCATAAGAAGTTGGGATGAATTTGTAAATATATTCTTGAAAATGTTTCTCCCTTTCAATAAAACTCTAAAAATCCGAACGGAAATAAATCAGTTTTCTCAGTACGATGGGGAAACTTTTTCAAAATACTTTGGAGATTCAACCAACTATTATATAGTCGCCCTCATCATGCTATTCCCAAACATAGCTTATGTCAAATTGCATATGAAGGGCTAAACAATCAAACTCGAATACAACTAGAATCAATGTATGGAGGAGAATTTATGTCTAAAACAGACGATGAAGCTTGGGAATTCTCATAAGATTATACTGAAAAGGACATGCAGTGGGAGTCAATTCGTGATCCCATTCGTACTTCTACTAGAGGAGTGCATGTCGTCGATCCAGTTATTATTCACTTAGAAACTCAGACTCCTCAAATCGAAGGACGACCCTATTATTACCCTCAAGACCAAGTCAATGACATAGCTCAAAATAATCCTTACTCATCCACATGAAACTCTACTTGGAGAAATCATTCAAATTTCTCATGGTCTAATCCCAATAATGTAACGAATCATCTTTCAATTACTAAGACCCGATTTTCAATCATAAAACTTCTCAAGTTCCATCTCAATCCATGTTTTCGAATCAACCATACAGGCATTCTAACTCTCAATCTCCTTCATCTTCTCAATCTCCTCATGAAATTGTCCGATTGGAGGAACAAATAAACAATCAAGATGCAAAAATCGAATAAATGATGAATATGATGAAGGAACTAATGAAAAGTAATGAGAACTTGCCTTGTCAACCCAAGGTGAATCCAAATATAATTCTCATACTATAAACTCTTGTGAGGAGGAAAACCATAATTCGGTCAACTTGATCACCACCCTTAGGTCCGAACAAACAATTTACAAGAATGTCAAAAATCCTGACAATCATTCGATTTCGAACCCAATTAAAAAGCTTGGCACTCTCCCTATGGCAACCAAGGCCAATTCTTCTAAACCTTTCACGTCTACATTTTCTTCGAATGTTGGCAATCCCAACATCTCTTCTTCTGATGTCGGCAACCCCGACAATATCTCTTCTTTGAATGTTGGCAATCCCAACAACCCATCTTCTATACCTTTACCTCCTTCGTTTCTCGTGTCGACACCTTCTTCGTCGAATGAACAAGATTCCGAAACAGGACAAGTCAACATGATAGAAACCGTTGTTGATGACACAACAGATTTACCATTTCAAAAATCCTCTCATACTTCAATAGAATTGTCCACGATGTCTTTTGAGGAACTTTTCAAAGATGAACTTAAACTTTTAAATGACAAGAATGAATATATGGAATGCCTCAAACATAATCGTAATTCCATATCATCAAAAGAAATTGTGGTTAAACACTCAAATTTATGGGATTATGGTAATTTTCATTTGAATGATATAAATCACTGTCGCAACCAGACTTGCATAGGGAAGAATTTGAATTCAGAAGTTATGGACCTGCCTCTTGTATCTTAGAAATCAGATACAAAATCAACATACATCAATTTTGATAGAGGCAAGTATGGGAGGAAAAGGAAATCTCATTTTTCACATAAGACTCATCATCATCGTATATTTCATTCAGCATATAATTCTCATTTGCATATAGTGGTTAAATTGCATTTTGTTTTACAAATCATTCTGCATTTGATACACCTTTGGGTACTATCTTTCACTATAGAAAAAAATTATAGTGTGGACACTGTTTTGTCCAAATGCGGGAGGGAGTCTGCATTACATCCTTTTATTTTTCTTTAATTTTTCTTTCTTTCTTTTCATATAGGACCATCATGCATTTTAGAACGTAGTAACATGCCATTTTTTTTTTGAAATACGACTCATTTTAAATTGATACAACAAAATAAGTTAACGATCGTTGATCAGTTGACAGTATTTATTTCTCTCAACTAAGATTGAATAAGAAATATAATGAAAATTTGAAATTTGAGGGATATTATGTGACCGGTACATAAGGAGATTCTTCTGTGATGGCCATGAAGTTTATTCAAAGTAGTAATCTTTGTTTAATGAGTGGAGGACTTAAAATACTTATATTGGCTTTTCAAATCTTTAAAACTAAGTTGTGTTAAGCTGAATTTGCATAAATCTCTCTTATTCTTATATTTTCAATAATAATAATAGTAATCCAAGGGTATCCGACATTGCTTGTAAATCTAGCGTTGGTGTGCAAACCCGCCAAGCTCTATCCGACAAGTTGTTGACAAAGTTAGCGTCGGTATATCTTGGTCTCATTTTATGAGATTGGACACCTAAGGATTACCGATATGTTGTTCAAAAAGTCAGCGTCGGTCTGCGCAATCCGCCAAACTCTGTCCAACCTCTCCGTCAGTCCACAAGGCAGTGCATGGGTGGTATACCTTGGTCTTTAAGTTAGGCGTATGTAATTAATCGTAAATTTCAATTTTTATAAAGATAGAGAATAAACATGATGCCAAGCACTTCTTGACCTTATTGATTTGACTAGTCATACACAAAGAATTTTGAATACCACTTTGCGAACAGTGACAAGCAAACTAAGAATTTATTTCATGGTTGCACTATGTTATCAACCGAACCAACTGGCCAAACTAGAACATAACATTTAAAAACTTGAATTATATTGAAAATTTGTAACAAGTTGAGGTATCTAAAATAAAATCAAGTGACTATAAATTGTTAACTTAATTTGTTGTACCACTTTCCCGAAAAAGTCGTGTTTTCATTTTTTTTGCTTTTTTGCATATGACCATTGGATTCATGTAGTTGCATTAGAACCACAACATACTGCATTTGGATTTTGTGGGTAGTATCCGTGAAAACCCTCACGAGACACCACTCGTTCTACTAAGGACACCTAGAGGTTTAACGGCTTGTTGAATACGCTCAATGCAATCATGTTTCCAACGAAATTGTGACTTATCTAGTTTAGTTTTTCATTTTTACTCGAGGACGAGTAAACGATAAGTGTAGGGGTATATGATTAACATAGAAATGTGTTTCTTTTATGCTCTTATATCTTAACTTTTGTATATAAATAAATATTACTTGGGTATTATTTTGTCACTTTTACAGATATGTTGACTTAACCACATGCAGTCAGGAAATATAAAAATAGATATCAAATTGTTGTATATTTACGTATGAAGACTTGCTGACGAAGATCTCACATTCAGTTGCTTTTTGGACAAGAAAATTAATTAGCAGAAAGGCTATGCATATCACAAATAAATGCAAAATTACCAGGAAAGCAAGAATAAAAGAAGAAAGGCCCAATTTCAAAAGAATTAGCTAAGGTCCATTTGTGATTGTATTAGGGTTTAGGTTGGTTATCTATCCTATAAATACCCTTGTAATCTCATTGTAAAGATCATCCAGGAATTGAAGTTTTCTTTTACTTTTCTGCATTTTTATTTTCTTAACAAATTGAAGTTTTCTTTTAATTTTCTCCATTTTTATTTTCTTAGCAATTAGTGCTATTTACACAATTAGATTTGGTACAGCACTAGTTGTCTTTTTCGTTTATTTCGTTAGTGATTAACGGTTTGATTAGATTCAGAAGTAATCCTAATTTTATTTTCTGCTAGTTATTTAATTTTTGCAATTTTAATTTATGTTCTTTTTATTTCTTTCCTAGGTCATATTGGATTGAATATAGGTTTGATTAGATTCAAATCTGATTCAATTCAATAATAGTTTTATTGCAGTTTCAACTTTGTTCATTTTCAAAACCAACCTCCAAGATTTGTCTAACTCGCCTAAGAAATATATAAATAATAAAATTTAAAACACCTCCCTGTGATTCGACCTGCATATTACACGATCTGTGTGCTTGCAGTACTATTACATGATTCGCGCTTTTCTAATTCATAGAAAGCATCGATCAGTTTGCTTAGTTTATTATTCTTCTATTAAGGTTATTAGATTAGTGTAGTCATAGATTTAGGAGGGTAATAGAAATTTATGGAGAGTTATAGATTTAGGGGAAGTTATATATAGAATTAGGACATTATATAAGCATAAATTTAGGGGGAGGATTTTATAAGGTATAGATAGATTTAGGATTCAGGGGGAGTACTTTACTTGTATAGGAATTATTTAGATAGATATAGGACTTAGGGGGAGTATGTTTAGAATTTCTTTTTGATAATGACAAAGGGAGAGAAATTATAAAATATAGACATAGTTTAAAGGATTCATATAGACAGGGGGAGTATTAGAAGGATCATCATCAATGGGTACATACAGGTATGAATACAGATATGATATTTTATAAACTAAGGTTGTCATCGTCAAAAAGTGGGAGATTGTTGGAGAATGGAGTTTTGATGACAACAACCTTATTTCAATTATCACTGATTATAAAATATATACTAACATCTCTATCTAGAATATATAGACAAATATATATGTAGGATTTGTATACAAGACTTAAGTACTAAAGACTATACAGTTTTAGAGTTTCAAGAGATTCAGAAATCAAGATAGGTTCAAGACACAAGAGTTATCAAGCTTTCAAGATTTCAAGAGTTCAAGATTAATATAGTTATAGAGCCTAGATTTTGTAAGACTCTATATAGCACTCTAGGTTCAATATTCAAATTCTAATTTTCAAACTCTGATTTTCAAATTCTATTTTCTATCCTCAATTCTCACTATTTTATTTTTTATCTTTTCTATTTTTTTTATTTGTCTTTGTTTTTCAAACTTAAGTTTTATATATTTATGTTTTTATACTTTATATTTATATAGTTTAAAACCTTATAATTTTATAAATATGTTTATATAGTTTAAATTTATGTTTTCATATGTTTTTTTACTTTATCATATTAATTTACAACACTGTACTTTTATTCAAGAATTTCCAGAATTATATTTATATCAAAACACTTAAAAAATGTTTAAAATTCAAATTTGCACTAGAGTATGTCGACATACATAAAACACTATGTCGACATATAACTATCAGAAATTTAAATTTGAAAGGAAGTTTCTTTTCATCATTTGAAACGTTTCAGAAACGTTCCAACCTTTCACACACTATAAAAAGGGATTGAATTCTATTTTTTAAACATCTCTTCTTCTCCACTTTCACTTTCTTTCATTATATAATTATTCTTTATTATTTTTGTGATTTCTACACTTATACTCTGCTAGATTCAATTCTGTTTTGATCAAACTTCTTCTCTCTACACTCTCTTCTCATCTCTCTCTGAATCAAGTGCTATTGAAGAGTTATAGGGCTGTTTGTAATTGCTTGGGTTGAGTGGAGTAGGAATCGGTGTGTTCCTTGTAGTCGTGAAACCAAGGAAGTAGGAATTGGTGTTTTCCTTGTAGTCGTGAAACCAAGGAAATAGGAATCGGTGGTATCCCTTGTAGCCGTGAAATCAAGGAGGTCGTACTTGACTATTGGAATAGTAATAAAACTCTACGCAATTCAGCGTTGTGAGGGACTGGATGTAGGAGCAATCCAAACCAATATAAAATCTGGTGTGTTCTTTCCTTTTCTACATTTTATTTCTGTTTATTTGTGAATCTGTGTGTGTGACTGTGTTTGTGGTGTTTGATTTATCCTATAGTTCACATAAGTTTTAGATTTTATTTAAATTCTCATAAACACTATTCATGCCCCCTCCCCTCTAGTGTTTGTTTTTCCTTAACGATCCTTTCTACAATCCCTAACACTCGCTGGGAAGGTCCATACGCCATACAACAGAGGCTTGGAGATGGAACCTTCAAATTAACGACCGTTGATGGCGCCGAACTACCAAGAACATGGAACAGCAAATACCTACGTCGCTACTTCACTTAGTTTATTGTATAGATTTACAGCTTTCCATCACTAATTTGTTTTCAAAGTTCAAGGCATTGTAAAGAAAAGACCATTACTGCCAAATTTACCAGTAAAGAAATGTCAGTTATCCATGTACTTGGTGTGTTTGCTTTCCGTGTAGTATATTTGAGCAACTACGACAACCGACTTGCATACACGAACACACAACACTAGATCAGCACTTCGAAGCTTGGCCTCAATCTGCCCACTCTAGTCATTACAAAGACTCAAACCTTATGATGTGGTCTGCCCCTCACAACTAAACTTGATTCTTGAAACCAACGACGAGGCCGGGTATAAAATAACTCTGAAACTCATTCACTTGATTTTCTAATCCTGTTTCTAGGTCTTCGGACTTAGGGGCAACCTACCAGCCAAGTGAGTATGACATCGACTGCTCGCTCGGCTCCTTCCAACTTATAGGGTCCGGATCCGAGTATAAAATTGGAGAACCAATGATGCCCTCCAACTTTAATCCGAACGAAATGATGGTAGAGTATATAGGATGAAACAACGAAGTTCGTCTTACCTCTCACGACTTAATCTTCTTCTCGCAGTAGGATCTTAATCTTCATCAATGGCGATGGTTAGAGTTCTTAGCCTCATTTGATTTTAACATCAACATCTTGGGAAAAGGTAATGTTGTTATCGACGCCATGAATAGAAGACAAGCCAACTTAGGGTTATGCACTTAGAATGGAAATGGTTAATGTATATCGTCGGCTGTGATTTTCGATCTAAGCATGAGTTGGAGCCGTAAAATTTTCAAGTTTGACAATTAGATGTACCGTGATTGTGCATATTAGCTCTAATCAGAGATACGATCACAGGTTAGCAGGGATCATCACCAAGATGGAGACTGGAGTTGATCCTAAAAGTATAAAATCGTATATAATCGACCATGATTATTGGCTCTGTAAGAATAGGAGAGGGTGCAAAGTCGTACAGAATCGACCTGATGGTTGGCTCTGTAAGAATGGGAGAATGGTTGCACCTAATATCGATAGGTTGAATGGTGAGGCACATTCTGATTGTCATTGCTCGAGATTGACAATACATCCTAACGGTAATAAGATGTATTATGATATAATACAAAAGTTTCATAACCTGTACAGATCGGCATTCATTTAGATCTAACAAGATTTTGGAGATTAAGGTGATAGATTAGTGTTCTTGCTTACTAATTAGAGCGTATTAGACTCAAATCATCTTAAAAAATAGGGAAAATTGCTTATAAATCATGTTTAATTATGTAATCATACATATATAAGTTTGAGGTAATTTGGGTTGTGTTTGCGAAACGTAGATTTAAGGAAAACCCTTAAAATATCTTATGAACATTCTCTACCTCTCTTGTTTGATGCTTTGATTTAACTGGGTTAGAATAAATATTTGTTTGATGATTTTGCAAGTTAGATTCATGTTATAGATATGCTTGAATGGATGCAAATGCCAAACGAATAGCGAAATAGAAATATGAAGTCATATGATGGTTCTTAAATTAGGGATCGGTACATCTCTAGATTATTAACTCGGATCAACGCGCAATTTCTAGACAAAAGGAAGGTCCCAAAAGCCTACAACCAAATTTCAAGTTTTTTCTAGTTTGCATGCTCGAGTTATAACCTTGGAAATTTTGAATCGGCATAAGTCAAGATCCTGGTTCGGCACAGTCACGGATTAGCACAAGTTATTGGCTCAGATCGAGCTAGCGTATTCCCATTGCCCAAAATCAGAGACCCCAATCGATGGAGTCAGACAAGGTCAACTTTAAATAAGCATAAATTTTACATATAATATGACACCCCACATCCCTTAATGTTACCCATATGAGGATGCATTAAGTTCTGTGAAGTGCAATAATAATACAGAGACTAATTTGACAACATAGAGCAAAGAGAGCAGCGGAAGAACTTTTATTTCAAACCAAATATAGCCTTACATTTTCAAATGTCATAAAGTCATAATCATATAACATCTGTATCATAAACCATCAGATTACAAAACAATAAAATAATATCTCTCGTGTGCCATAACAATGAACATAGAAAAGAAATGGAAGTAGTACATTGGATGAGAAATAATCCAAGTCCAAGATGAATAGAATCACAGTCATTGCTATTGTCCACCACCCTGAGAACCTGGGGGGAAAGGAAGAGAGAGAAGGAAAAACAAAATAAGACAGACATAAAGTCTGATGAGTTCCAGTGATTTCTAGCATAAGCATGAAAGAAGTATCATGACAGATCAATAATACTGGAAGAGAAAAAACAGCAAAGTATGCCAGTATGGAAAGGTACGATCAAGTAAGCTTCTCATCATATCCCAAGAATAAATTTTTGCACCAATTATCAGAATAACAGGATTAGGTTTTACACTAACTATTACCTAGCAATCGGCTCCTTACAGACACAAATAACCTGTGCTTGTCACGACAATAGGGGATATCAGTCCCTAACCCATAAAATTTAAAGACAACCATATTCGTCGGTGTTACGGTGTCTTAGTTTCTCCTATCGGACCCATGCACTCTCATGACTCCGACAGAACGCACCCATACTCACCTCCAAGATTTTTAACCTCTTACAATCCAGATAAGTAAAGCGTACCCTGACCTCTACCCTGTTCGAGGCCCCGATATGATACAAATAGTGATACTGACTTATATGAGTTATACAGATCAGATTGACACAAGCAACCCCGAGGCTTGTGCCCTCAAGTAAACTAGGATTTTAAGAGTCCCCCCGGATATAAACAGCAGATGTGGAACCTCTTAGCTTATTAATTAATTGGTTTAACTTAGTAGGTTTAATTTAATTAATAAGCATAACTGTAAATGACATTTCCTATTAAATGTAATTATGTATACAACCCCTCCCAAAAACAGACAAGCACCTGCTTAGATGTATATATAGATTACAGTTACACATTTTACTTAATTGTATCTTATTCACATATCTTTTCATAACATGTTCTACTTAGTATTAAATCAATTTTAACCTATTCATATTAAAATGTTTTGCATATTATCCCAATTGTACAGTCAATGGTTCTCATGTCACGATATGCCTAAATCTCCTTTTTTTACTGTTATTACATGTCATTCCAATTAACCCTAATTTTACGCAATTCTAACAGAAATAGCCTAGGCACTCGATGGCCTAGGCTTAGCGCAAAATAAAAAGGAAAGGGATAAAATAAATCCAACTCATAAATAAATAAACTGGATAAATCTGCATAAGACTGTAAATGAAACTAAGACAGAAAAGGGATAAAGAAAGATGTCCATTAATAAGTAATAAGTGAAAACTGAATAGGTATTTGATAGTAAATGAACAATAACATATTAAATGTATAAACATCGTTACTTTTCAAATTCAAATTATTTATTTTCAATAGTACTTTTTAAATATCAGATCTTAAAATAAATGGAACTCACAACGATTTGAATTAGATCCAGAAAAACCTTTGAAATGGTTGTTGTTAAAGAAAATCATGAATTATCCCTTTAATCTAAGTTCTCGCAGCACCTCGACATTTTCTTAATTTTATTCAGAAATAACTTAGGGGAAGAAGAAGATGAAGAATGTTTGTGTGTAAGAAAATAGTAAGGCTGCTAGCCTATTTATAGATATTTTAGGATAATTATAAACCATAGGATATTAGGTTATCAAATCAAACTGTACACCTCATGTTGAGTCAACAAAGAATATATAATATATAAAATAGGCCAGATTCAGGTGTTGGAATTCATCGTACATGAAGGTGGGTCGACCCACCTTCAGCATGGGTCAACACTAGTGTCAAACCAAGTGTGGCTAGGTCGCCCAGTGACCGTTGCTTTCTGAGATAATTTATTTTAAATATAGTTCAAACTTCCTTAGTTCATAACTTCTTCATACTTAGTCCGATTTATGAAAACTAAGAGTCTATCTGAACCAAAAATTTCGTAACTAACGCAACGGTAAAGTCATTTTTACCTAATTCTGAATATTTTATCATTTAATATTCATTTTACTATCTCATTTATATGATTACACTGTATTAAAATATAGGGTGTTACATTCTCCCCTACTTAAAGGATTTCGTCCCTAAAATTTCCAAGTTAAGAAGAATGATATTGATTATAACCTATACCCATCTACTCATCCATCAACTGCTGGCATCCATAGTCATTAAAATTTGTAATGCCTTGTATGAACGTATGCAATGGTTTTGTGTATATATTCCTATGTTAATGCGAAAAATAGGCGGTCCACTGATTCAGTTGACCTCCTTAATGCAATATATGTTTGTGTCATGTATCCAATATGTATGCAAAGGAATCCTAATAGTACATATAAATTCTATATGTATGCACAACCATTCACTAAAATGCAACATCTATGTGATGATTCGACCATTTTCATCCATTGAAAATTTAAAATGCGCACACATCCATATGCAATATATAAGTGCTTGAACTGATCTAGTGCCTAATGTGTGTATACGCATCCACTTGCAACCATCTAACATAACATGTCCCGAACACATGTTTTCAACCATAGGTTTCTACCTAACGATCGGGATTCAAACGATAGGATAAATAAACTAAAATTCAAAAGCTTAGAAAGGAATTAGATTAAGAAGTACTCTAAAAGAGAATAGGGTAAAAAGCGCGAAACTTGTCCTTGGGTTCCCATGTTGCATCGTCACGCTCTTCTCCTCATTGCACGATTAGATTGATCTCCTTATTTTCGTAGTTTCTTAACTTCCGATCCAAGAATACGAGTTGAAACTTTTATAACAGATGCCTCCTTCTCTAGCTATACATCCTCGAGTGTACTTGCCTCTGCTACGTCTATCGAATCATGTAGGCATTCTGTGGCACCCCATGTTCGTTAATGTCACTCACTAAGGGAATGCATTAAGTTTTGTGAAGCGTTATAGGTAAATAAGAACATAATAGCACAAGATAGACATGGTAAATTGCAGCGAAATTAAAAACTTTATTTAAATCAAAACATCAGGGTCCCAAATACTGAGTTTACATCATAATTAACTAATTACATTAATATTCTGTCTTGCCAAAAATATCAGAGTACAAAAGCATAAAACCATATTTCCCTTGCAAAGCCATAAGAGAGTTGACAAGAAGTCAAAGCAGTACATCTATATCCAAAATCCAAGCTAACCTGAAAGAATCCAAATCAACTCTAAGCACTTCACCTTAAGAACCTGGGGGGGACGAAAGAGAGAGATGAGGAAAAAAAGGGTCAGACATAAAGTATGGCGAGTCCGGTTACTTTTAAATATAAATAAATAAAAGTATCATGGTAGGTATATAAAATTGGAAGAATAAGATAACAGTAACAATAACAAGTGTGAACTGAGTAAGACAAGATGAACAGGATATATTGCGCTTCTTAAATACATTTCGCCTGCACCGCGCAGATACTAGTATATCAGAAATAGAATGATCCCCATTAATACTGTTCCATTACATTTTCTTGATTATTAGGTAACTTGGGTTAATAGCACTAAAGACTTATACGTGCATCGTACCCATTTACTTTCCAAAAGGATTCACCAAATACAATATGTGTGGCTATCTCTCACTGTTGAAATACACCCCATGGTACCCCACTCGCACGCTCTCCACCGTAAAGAACACAGTCCCTCATCCTACTTCAGAGTGACGTACGGATCTCTATTTACTGTTGTTACATTCCGCATATATCTGTCATTACTATGCTACGCAAGCGTACGGACTGCCCACCATCGATCGAATCAGATTCCATATCGGAATAATGCCCTCTAGTCTACGATACACCATCCAGAGCAGATATGCATGTATCTAGATTGTCCCACGTATGTATTGTAATTGTAGCTCGATGCCTCAATTGCACGTCCTCTAATGTGCACCGAGTTCCATGGCAAGGCTAAACAAGAAACACGGAACTCGGCCTGGAGCTTTTTCATACCTGTACAGGTCGCTTTTAAGTGCCTCCAAATACAGATATTCCACGGGTCTGTTTTCCTTGGTGGCTATGGCCGCACCTCGATTCCTTCCTCAACAAGTAAAGACTACAAGAGCTAAGCGACTGCTCCTAACACAACCAATTTAAACATCCATGTGGCATCTACCATCAACCCCGTACCTCGATAGTGAAAGGTGAAATGATATCTTGGGTTTCGCTCTAATCTTTTCGCATCCCACTGGCGATGACGGATATCCGACGGTCTACTATCCTTGTTGGTCGTGACCCTCTCTACCTCCTCGTGAGGCAACCGTCGAATCACCCTGGTGCCACCTAGTCACAGCATTCTGACGGCATAGCTACATCTGCAGTCAAGGCCCACACACCTAGTAGTTACGCGCAGACCCAACCTCTGCGAGTACAGCCTAAGACATCTGTCACCACACAGAGGACTACTAGGAGCACCTTTTGTACTTCAGGAAATCGTGTGCTTCCCCTTCCAGTCCTTTGGAGACGTCATAACAATCAGATGAATGTGCGCCCCTCGTGTCTTATAACACCTCGATGATCTACCCCATTGGTTTATTCACACTTAAACGTACGAACTGGTCCAAGCGCCTTTCTTTAATATGTTGTTAGACCCTATGTCTAAACATTCTTTTACGCGCTTGCCTAACCTCACCCGGTTCCCATTTAACTTGGTTATTCCCGTTCATATTGAATTCTTATTCTAATTTACCAAGTTTCTCTTGCTCATTAATTTCAACCATATAACTTAATCCATTTAAGTTTATTAATAAGCCCACAATATGTTATTCTCTAGATTGTGGCCCAAGGTCTGTAATCCACAATCTATTTTATATTCTTGTTTGGTTACATCATTACAATAACATGTCCTCCTTTATACGTTATTAAGTATTATCTCAATTCACATGTTTCCTAATTAACAAGTCACTTACCATTTATGATTAAATATAACTTATTTATTTTACAAGTTTTCCTCATTCTTTCTCATTTAATCATAAATTCAATTTACACCATCACTACAACTTATCATTGTTTACTTAGTAGATTATTACGCATATCTAATTCTATCATTTCTACAAGTTATTCTTACCCTACAAGGTGTCTTTAATTACATAACTTTATTATATTTTCCACTGGTTATGTATGCCTTTAATTACATAACCTTATTGGGTTAAATTCTTGGGCCTATATGTAAATATTACCACCCCCTATATTTTATTTAATCCACCCACTACCCATCCAATTTTACATAACCCTAACTTAAGTTCATAATCATACAATCCTTATGGATTAAATTAGTTTAAGAAGTCCAATTCATTACCATGTCTGAATATGGTTATAATGGGGTAGACCTCCCACATTAGGCTTACAACATGTTGATTCTTGATATGTCGGTCGGGTCCGGGCAGTCTTATTCCATAGTTGGGTCTAACCTCGTGTCTTAGCCCGATTCTTATTTGCACACTTAGACCTCTCACATTAGGTTCAACATTAGCGGCTGCTGGATATGCCGGTCGGGTCCGGGCAGACTTCCACCACTAATGCAACCTAACCTCGTGTCATAAGTGCAATTACAATTCCTAATTGTAATTACAAGACATTCCATTTTTATCCAAATCTACCTATGTCATTATAGGTGATTATTTCTCTTTTTCCCCCACATTTAATTATGTGCCCAATTCACTATTCAAATCATAGACTTTTACACCCCTTTTCAATTCACCTTTTAATTATGCACCATATGCTCTTTTTCCGAAGTTATAAGTTAAGGCATATACACACACACACATATAATATATATATATATATATATATATATATATATGTGTGTGTGTTATGAACAAACCCAAATCTACATTTTTTTTCCAATTTATGTCCCTAGTCCATATTCTCCCATTTCAATTAAAGTTATACCCAAATCCATATTCGCATATTTTACAATGTATGTCTAAAATTCATATTCACATACGTCCCAATTTATGTCCCAAATCAGTACTTACACATGTCCCAATTTATGCTCATATTATCCAACAAGACATATGCCCCCAAACCCATATTCGTATATTTCCAAGTTTATGCCCAAATTTAGGTCCATATTTTCCAATATCAATTATGCCCCAAATTATGTCTTTCCCCATTATTCCCAATTTCGCACGTTCGCATTTTTCAGCGTTAGGCTTAAGCTCGAAGGTAGCCTGGCTATATAATAATGAAAAGGGAAAAGATGGAGAAAAGAGAATCGAGAACAGGCATAATAACGAATCAATAATAAACTGATAGAAATAGGCATAAACTGAATATGCATATTATGACAAGATTTAACATGGTGGCGACATGAACATATAAAAGCAGATCTGGTAATTATGTCATAATAGAAATGATTAGGCACAGATTCAAGATCCAATTTTTACATATATATCAAGATTACTATTTAAATGTTTATATCTAAAAATAACATGAACTCACAGTGAATAGATCTAAGGAAATGGATCCAAATTACTATGAAGAACATGATGAATAAGTTGTTGTAGCCATCGCTGAATTTTTTCTAGCAATCTTCAAACATGTATAATCTTCTTTGAATCGATTTAGAAGAGGAAAGACCATTTTAATTTTTGTTGCGGTAGAGCTTCGCCGTCAGCATTATTTTTAGATGTATAAAACCTAAGTCTATGGACCTTTATATAGCCTAGGGTTCAATGAATCTTGCTTAGAAATGTGTCCAGATACAAAACAAAGTATTTCACCCAGATCTGTTAGGGGTGGGTCGACCCCCCTTTGGGTAGGTCGACCTATGGGTCGACCCCCCTTTGAGTGGGTAGACCCACCTGGGCGGAAAATCTGCCACCTTCTCAAATTTCGAATTTTGAACCGAATTTTAAATTTCTGGACCCATTTTTGAATTTTTGAACTTATTATATATATATATATATATATATTCTTCCTGTGCATATACAAACTTCAAACCTCAATAACTTCTTCATACGGTTTCCGATTTACGCAAACCATGTGTCTATTTTGACTAGAATTTTAAGACGCGACGTAATCCATTTTACTTAATTCTGAATATTAAATCAAGTTTTCCTTAATTCATTGATAACAGTGTATTTAACACTAATTATTCTTTAATTCATCATCTTTAGTGTCGTTAAAATTCCGGGGTGTTACATTCTCACCTACTCAAAGAATTTTGTCCCCGAAATCTCTAACTTAAGAAGAACGTATATCCTAACATCCAACAATCATACATACATCTAGCAATCATAGGCATCCATTGTCCTTAAGGAATTTCTAATGCTTTTATGAACATACGCAATAGTGTGTGTATATGTCCGTAAACTAATGCGAAAGATCAGGCGGTCTACTGATTCAGTCGACCTCCTTCATGCAATGTATGTTTGTGCCATGCAACCAAAATGTATGCAAATCATCCTAATCCATGTAAGTTCTATATGAGTGCACAATCATCCATCCAAATGCAACATCAATGTAACGATACACCCATTTTCATCAGTAAATTTAAAATGTACACACATCAATTTGCAAAATGTAAGTGATTGAGCCGATCTAGTACCTATTGTGTGTGTATATGCATCCACGAGCAATCACTAGCAACCACTTGCATCCATCAAACATAACTTGTCTCAAACACATGTTTACATTTATTAGCTTCCTACCTAAAGACTCGATTGATAGGAGATATTCAAACGATAGATACAAGTATTAATTCGAATCTTGGAAAAAGAAGTTAAGGACATATTCTTGAAAAGGAAAGGATATGAAACGCGAATCTTGTCTTTAGCCTCCCAAGTAGCGTTATCGCGGCCCTTTTCCTATTGCACTCTTACTAGCTTCACTTCTTTGTTGCATATCGTCCTATCGTTGCTTCCTTCTCTACTTTCATTTCCTCTCGCACGTTTGGCTCCACTACCTCTAACTCTATACATTTTATCGTTGCTTGGATGAATAGTCATCTTAGAATGATGGGCTTCCTCAAGGACTGTCTTCAATAGGTTTCCTATCCCGATATGACCCACCTATCAAACCTCTTCTCGAGTAGCTCCCCTACTTTCCAATCAAGTTCCCTCTTTTCTTTTAGGAGTCACATGTCGCAAATCATCGATAGATATATCAAGAGGTTCTAGGAGACTTAAGCATGACATACCCCTTCGGGGCCATAAGAAATCACAAGAGTCTTTCTATGGCAACTCAGAAGTCTAACGACCCTCCACTCACAATCTAGAATGGCTCCATTTATGGTTAACCCATGCATCTCAGAATCAAACCGTATCTTATGAAATCAACAACATATGCATCAAAATCAAACTCAACACCTAACACAGAGATTCTCAAACCCCGACAAGTCATCGATAAATGAGCAATACCTCCAATGGGGTCTAAGGCAATAACGGGATCCAAAACCAGACTAGTATCTAGGTGAAGAGACTCAACTAAAGAATCAGATATAAAAGAATGCGAAGCGCCAGGAAAAGAATCCTAATAGGATGATCAGAAATAGAAATCAATCCTCCGATGGAAACTTTCCTACCCCTATCATGTCCACCAGCTATGAGAACATTAGCTTGCCCCCTAGAAGCTCCTGCCCTCTAGCCTTGTCTTTGTCTCTTCGGGCACTCCTTAATAAGGTGTCCTACCTTACCAAAGTGGTAACAATGCCTTTCCTCATTCTGCGATCCTTTTTCAAATGACCCACCATTCCAAAGTAATGGTATTCCCTTATTTCTTCTTTCATCTATATTTCCTTCTTAAGCCATTATTTCCTTCCATCTTTGGGTTGTGCTCCTTAGCCCCAACTCGCTTATTCTCCTTTTTGCCACATGTTAACTAGTCTCTTGAATGTTGCCTCCATCGCACGGAAATCCTTACGAGGCTTGAGAGAAAATAAGCCCCGGGTGAAACCACTACAGCTAAAGATGGAGGTTGGGCACTTCTTTGCCCTTTGACATGTACCGTAGTTTTAACATGCCTACGGAACCATGTCGAAATGGGGATACCCTTTCGGGAAGAAACAGTTCCCCAAACAAAAAGGAAAAGGAATCAAGCGGAGAATTGAGAAGATATTTATGGCTTTAAGAAATGTGCTTTTCAAAAATAGATTTTTTATTTTAAAATACTTTGTTTTTGAGACCTTTTTAAAAACCATTTTCAAAATATTTTATCCGATCTTATAGCCATATGATCTGATACCAAATGTGACACCCTACGTCTATTAATGTCACTTACTAAGGGAATGCATTAAGTTTCATGAAGCGTTATAGTTAAATAAGAACATAATAGCACAAGATAGACATGTCAAATAGCAGCGGAATTAAAAACTTTATTTAAATCAAAACATCAGGGTCCCAAATACTGAGTTTAAATCATAAGTAACTAATTACATTAATAATCTGTCTTGCCAAAAATATCAGAATACAAAAGCATAAAACCATATTTCCCTTGTAAAGCCATAAGAGAGTTGACAAGAAGTCAAAGTAGTACATCTATATCCAAAATCCAAGCTAAGCTGAAAGAATCCAAATCAACTCTAAGCACGTCCACCCTGAGAACCTTGGGGGGGAGGGGGATGGAAGAGAGAGAAGAGGAAAAAAAGGGTCAGACATAAAGTCTAGCGAGTCCAGTTACTTTTAAATATAAATAAATAAAAGTATCATGGTAGATATGTGAAACTGGAAGAACAAGATAACAGTAACAATAACAAGTGTGAACTGAGTAAGACAAGATGAACAGGATATATTGCGCTTCTTAAATACATTTCACTGCACCGCACAGATACTAGTATATCAGAAACAGAATGATCCCCACTAATACTGTCCCATTACATTTTCTTGATTATTAGGTTACTTGGGATAATAGCACTGAAGACTTATATGCGCATCATACCCATTTACTGTCCTATGGATTCACCTAATACAATATATTTGGCTATCTCTCACTATTGAGATACATCCCATGGTACCCCACTCGCACGGTCTCCACCGTAAAGAACGCAGTCCTTCATCCTACGCCGGAGTGATGTACGGATCTCTATATACCGTTGTTACATTCTGCATATATCTGTCATTACTATGCTACGCAAGCGTACGGACTACCACCATCGATCGAATCAGATTCCATATCGGAATAATGCCCTCTAGTCTATGATACACCATCCAGAGCAGATATGCATGGATCTAAACTGTCCCACGTATGTTCTATAATTGTAGCTCGATGCCTCAATCGCACGTCCTCTAATGGTGCACCGAGTTCCGTGGCAGGGCAAGACAAGAAACACGGAACTCGGCCGGGAGCTTTTCCATACCTGTATAGGCCGCCTTTAAGTGCCTCCAAATACAGATATTCATCGGGTCTGTTTTCCTTAGTGGCTATGGCCCCACCTCGGCCCTTCCCTCAAATAGTTAAGACTACAAGAGCTAAGCAACCGCTCCTAACACAACCAATCTTAACATCCATGTGGCGTCTACCCTCAACCTCGTACCTCGATTGTGAAAGGTGAAATGATATCTTGGGTTTAGCTCTAATCTTTTCGCATCCCGCTGGTTGTCGATGACATATATCTGACAGTCTACTATCCTTGTCGGTCGTGACCCTCTCTACCTCCTCGTGAGGCAACCTTCGAATCACCCTGGTGTCACATCGTCACAGCATTTTGGTTGCATAGCTACATCTGCAGTCAAGGCCCACCCACCTAGTAGTTACGTGCAGACCCAACCTCTGCGAGTACAACCTAAGACATCTGTCGCCACACAGAGGACTACTAGGAGCACCTTACGTACTTCAGGAAGCCGCGTGCTTCCCCTTCCAGTCCTTTGGTGCCGTCATAACAATCAGATGAATGTGCGCTCCCCTCGTGTCTTATAACACCTCGATGATCTACCCCATTGGTTTATTCACACTTAAATGTACGAACTGGTCCAAGCGCCTTTCTTTAATATGTTGTTAGACCCTATGTCTAAACATTCTTTTACGCGCTTGCCTAACCTCACCCGGTTCCCATTTAACTTGGTTATTCCCGTTCATATTGAATTCTTATTCTAATTTACCAAGTTTCTCTTGCTTATTAATTTCAACCATATAACTTAATCCATTTAAGTTTATTAATAAGCCCACAACATGTTATTCTCTAGATTATGGCGCAAGGTCAGTAATCCACAATCTATTTTATATTCTTGTTTGGTTACATCATTACAATAACATGTCCTCCTTTATACGTTATTAAGTATATCTCAATTCACATGTTTTCTAATTAACATGTCACTTACCTTTTATGATTAAATATAACTTATTTATTTTTACAGGTTTTCCTCATTCTTTCTCATTTAATCATAAATTCAATTTACACCATCACTACGACTTATCATTATTTACTTAGCAGATTATTACGCATATCTAATTCTATCATTTCTACAAGTTATGCTTACCCTACAAGGTGTCTTTAATTACATAACTTTATTATATTTTCCACCGGTTATGTATACCACTAGGTGTCTTTAATTACATAACCTGTTTGGGTTAAGTTCATGGGCCTATATGTAAATATTACCACCCCCTATATTTTACTTAACCCACCCACTACCCATCAAAATTTACTTAATCCTAACTTAAGTTCATAATCATACAATCCTTATGGATTAAATTAGGTTAAGTAGTCCAATTCATTACCATGTCCAATTATGGTTATAATGGGCTAGACCTCCCATGTTAGGCCTACCACTTGGAGGTACAGGATATGCCGGTCGGGTCTGGGCAGTCTTATTCCACAGTTGGGTCTAACCTCATGACTTAGCCCGATTCGTATTTGCACACTTAGAACTCTCACATTAGGTTCAACATTAGTGGCTGCTGGATATGTCGGTTGGGTCCGGGCAGACTTCCACCACTAATGCAACCTAACCTCATGTCATAAGTGCAATTACAATTCCTAATTGTAATTACTAGACATTCCATTATTATCCAAATCTACCTATGTCATTATAGGTGATTATTTCTCTTTTTCCCCATATTTAATTATGTGCCCAATTCACTATTCAAATCATAGACTTTTACACCCCTTTTCAATTCACCTTTTAATTATGCTCTTTTTCGCAAGTTATAACTCAAGGTATATACATATACATATACATATACATATACAAATATATATATATATATATATATATATATTATGCACAAACCCAAATCTACATCTTTTCCAATTCATGTCCCTAGTCCATATTCGCCCATTTCAATACAAGTTATACCCAAATCCATATTTGCATATTTTCCAATGTATGCCTAAAATTCATATTCACATACGTCCCAATTTATGTCCTAAATCAGTACTTACACATGTCCCAATTTATGCTCAAATTATATTTTCCAACGTATGCTTAAATTCATATTATCCAACAAGACATATGCCCCCAAACCCATATTTGTATATTTCCAAATTTATGCCCAAATTTAGATCCATATTTTCCATTATCAATTATGCCCCAAAGTATGCCTTTCTCCATTATTCCCAATTTCACACGTTCGCATTTTTCAGCGTTAGGCCTAGGCTCGTAGGTAGCCTAGCTATATAAAAATAAAAAGGGAAAAGAGGGAGAGAAGAGAATCGAGAACAGGCATAACAACGAATCAATAATAAACTGATAGAAATAGGCATAAACTGAATAGACATATTATGACAAGATTTAACATGGTGGCGATATGAACATATAAAAGCAGATCTGATAATTATGTCATAATAGAACTGATTAGGCACCGATTCAAGATCCAATTTTTACATACATATCAAGATTACTATTTAAATATTTAGATCTAAACATAACATGAACTCACAGTGAAAAGATCTAAACCTAGGTCTAGGGTCCTTTATAAAGCCTAGGGTTCAATGAATCTTGCTCAGAAAGGTGTCCATATACAAAATAAAGTATTTCGTCCAGATTTCTCAGGGGTGGGTTGACCCCCCTTTGGGAAGGTCGACTTATGGGTCGACCCCCCTTTGAGTGGGTAGACCAACCTGGGCGGGAAATCTACCACCTTCTCAAATTTCAAGTTTTGAACCGAATTTCGAATTTCTGGACCCATTTTTGAATTTTTGAACTTATTATATATATAATATATATATAAATATATATATATTCTTCCTGTGCGTATACAAACTTCGAACCTTAATAACTTCTTTATAAGTTATCCGATTTACGCAAACCAGGTGTCTATTTTGACCAGAATTTTGAGACGAACGCAATGGCGCAACCATTTTACTTAATTCTGAATATTAAATCAAGTTTTCCTTAATTCATTGTTAATAGTGTATTTCACACTAATTATTCTTTAATTCATCATCTTTAGTGTCGTTAAAATTACGCGGTGTTACAATCTCCCTTACTCAAAGGATTTTGTCCCCGAAATCTCTAAGTTAAGAAGAAAGTATAACCTAACATCCAACAATCATACATCCAACTAGCAATCATTGGCATCCATTGTCCTTAAGGAATTTCTAATGCTTTTACGAACATACGCAATGGTGTGTGTATATGTCCGTAAACTAATGCGAAAGATCAGGCGGTCTACTGATTCAGTCGACCACCTTAATGCAATGCATGTTTGTGCCATGCAACCAAAATGTATGCAAATCATCCTAATCCATGTAAGTTCCATATGTGTTCACAATCATCCATCCAAATGCAACATCAATGTAACGATACACCCATTTTCATCCATAAAAATTAAAATGTACACACATCAATATGCGAAATGTAAGTGATTAAGCCGATCTAGTGCCTATTGTGTGTGTATATGCATCTTGTGTATATGCATCCACAAGCAATCACTAGCAACCACTTGCATCCATCAAACATAATGTGTCTCAAACATATGTTTACATTCATTAGCTTCCTACCTGAAGACTCGATCGATATGAGATATTCAAACGATAGATACGAGTATTAATTCGAAGCTTGGAAAAAAAGTTAAGGACATGTTCTTGAAAAGGAAAGGATATGAAGCGCGAATCTTGTCCTCAGCCTCCAAAGTAGCGTTCTTGCGGCCCTTTCCCCATTGCACTCTTACTAGCTTCACTTCTTTGTTGCATAGTTTCTTAACCTCCGATCCATGTATGCAAGTCGGAACTCATCCTATCATTGCTTCCTTCTCTACTTTCATTTCCTCTCGCAAGTTTGGCTCCACTACCTCGAACTCTATACATTTTATTGCTGCTTGGATGAATAGTCATTTTAGAATGATGGGCTTCCTCAAGGACTGTCTTCAATAGGTTTCCCATCCCGATATGACTCACCTATCAAACCTCTTCTCGAGTAGCTTCCCTACTTGCTTATCAAGTTCCCTCTTTTCTTTTAGGAGTCACATGTCGCAAATCAACGATAGATATATCAAGAGTTTCTAGGAGACTTAAGCATGACATACCCCTTTGGGGCCATAAGAAATCTCAAGAGTCTTTCTATGGAAAATCAGAAGTCTAATGACCCTCCTCTAATAATCTAGAATGGCTCCATTTATGGTTAACCCATCCATCCAAGAATCAAACCGTATCCTATGAATTCAAGAACATATGCATCGCAATCAAACTCGACACCTAATACAGAGATTCTCAAACCCCGACAAATCATCGATAAATGTAGTCGTACCTCAACTGGGGTTTAAGGCAATAATGGGATCCAAAACCATACTAGTATCTAGGTGAAGAGACTCAACTAAAGAATCAGATATAAAAGAATGTGAAGCGCTGGGAAAAGAATCCTAATAGGATGATCAGAAATAGAAATCAGTCCTCCGATGGAAACTTTCCTACCCCTATCCTGTCCACCAGCTATGAGAACATTAGCTTGCCCCCTAGAAGTTCCTGCCCTCTAGCCTTGTCTTTGTCTCTTCGGGCACTCCTTAATGAGGTGTCCTGCCTTACCAAAGTGGTAACAACGCCTTTCCCCTTTCTGCGATCCTTTTTCAGATGACCCACCATTCCAAAGTTATGGTGTAACACCCCGCGAATTCTATAACTGTGAAATTCACAAATTTAAAGTATAATTAATTTCAAATCAAAGAACTAAGGGAAACGGGATACGCCATTGCGTTCGTCTCGGAAAAATACGCGAAATAGAGTCCGAGTTTTCGAAAAACGGAGTCTGTATGAAGAAGATATGACCTTCGGAAGTTTCTGAATTAAGTTCAAAATTCAAACAGAATAAAATAGCTCAGAAAATTAAGTTTAAATTCCAAAATGGGGCCCAATGGGCCAGGGCGGAAGAACACCCGCCTAAGGCACCCAGGTCGACTGGGCTGTCGACCTGGTCTAGCCAGGTCGACAGGGCTGTCGACCTGGTCCAGAGCCAGGTCGAACCCAGCCCACCCTGGCTGGCCTATTTTGTGTTGGTCGGTTTTCTGTAGTCTGCTTTGTCATTAGGGCTAGGTGGCAGGCTCTAATTGGTCTCTCTTTAGGATGAATGGCTACGATCAAACCAAACAACATCAATGGTCCTAATCAGTTCATAAACCCTATAAAAATGACCCTAGACTCAACCCTAATCTATTCATTCAAAAATAAGAACAAAGCCGCCATGTTGCTGAGGAACGACTAAGAGTAGCCACCAATTGGAGGGAGGATAAGAAGGCAAATTCTAAAAGCATAAAGCAACATAATCAAATCAAATCGCATCTCCAAATTCCTAAATTGGAGAATTCGCCACACAATTGTAAGTAGAGTATTATTTTGGTATGAACAAATAACTGTGTTGGTTTGTATATTTGATTTGTGGCGATAAAGTAATTCATATTTGTGCGTTACTATGATTCTTATCGATTTGGAATATTGTATACGTTTGGATATTCTCGAATTATGTTATTCATTATGAAAAACTACATGTTTGCGGTAGTTTTATGCAAGTATACGTTTGGAATATTCACAAATTATGTAATCCATGTTGAAGCTACATGTATGTAGTTGATTAATTGAAATTCATGCAAGTTTGGGGTTTTGCTACTATGCCATCATGATGTATATTTTGTACAAAAATCATTTTGTACGTAATTGGAACAAATTTGGGTTATTATAGTTCATATGAAACTATGTTGAAATTTTGGCATCATGATCTATGTATTAAGCCATGCTTTTGTACTAGAAAACCTATTTGCAAACTTATGAATATGACTAGGCTATGATTGATATTTTGCATAATTGAAATCCATGTTAGGTCTATATTGTTAACAAGAATTATATGATGACATGTGTGGCACATAGCTAGGTTAGATTCAAAAATCCCTTTTTGCAAGTTTGCATGACTAAAGTGAAAATCATGATTTCATGTTAGAAATATTTATGCCATGGGTATGTGAAAAGATTTAATCATGACTAAGTTGAACTATACTTTTGTGTTAGTAACAAAAGTAAACACCTTTGTAAACATGTAGTAATCTTATGAACATGATTTGCTTATGTTTGACATTATGCCTGAATAAAAATATAGGGTTATGTTGTAGTTAAGCCTATGTATCAATAGTGATATTCTTAACTTAACTACAAGTTTACATGGTTTGATTCATGTCACTTATGCTTTATGACCAAAGTATATGTTACTACTATGCAAGTACACCAATTTCTATTTTGTAGTTCCAACGTCACATTGCAAGTTCATGCGTTCACATTCCCCCTTTTTGTGGATGTAATCTCGCTTTAAGCCTCCCCTTTTCGCATGGCTAAGTTGGGCTTAAAAGGGCTAAGCCCAACATATATATAATAAACGGACGTGTTAAACGGGGGAAAATAACGTTGGGTTAACTTAATTAATAAATGAAAACATAAAGTAGAAGGGCCCAAATTCAAGTATGGGTTGGGCCCATGATTGGTGTAACCTTTACACCATTAACTTAATAATGGGCCGCAAATATTTACATATAAGAAAATAAAGAAGAAAGACAAAATGTGTAAATGTAGAACATACGATGTGTTTAACCCGAGGTTGGATTGAGTTGTGATGTAAACCTGCCCGGAACCGCCCGGCTATCCAGTAGTCACAACAATACCTATCCAATGTGGGAGGTTAAACATGGAG
The DNA here is from genome assembly GCA_030737875.1 of Allium sativum. NCBI lineage: Eukaryota > Viridiplantae > Streptophyta > Magnoliopsida > Asparagales > Amaryllidaceae > Allium > Allium sativum. The sequence continues at coordinate 30,864 of JASFAX010006092.1, forward strand.
CCCAATAAGGACCCGAGGTTAGACTGAGTTGTGGCGTAAGACTGCCCGGAACCAACCGGCAACAGGCAGCCACAACAATACCTGTCTAATGTGAGAGGTCAGGGCCTTAATAAGACAATTAAGGCTGAGTCAGGATTGTTAGGATTAAGTGAACTAAAGACTTAATCGAAATGGAACATGCTAAACTAAACGGACTGGTGGGGGTTAGGTTAGAAAACACTTAACCAACTTAGCATGTTGGCTAGAGATAGAAAACCTAGTAACGGGGGACCCTTTTCAGCAGTAACCCTAAAAGGTGTATCATGATACCCTGAAACTAGGCAGGGTGGGGCACGATTACTGGGCTGATTGTAAGAGGTCAAATCGACGGCGGTGGTGTAGCAGTGTAGGTTCTAACGGGGTGCGGGCGTGCACACACTCCGGCGCAGAAAAATAAGGCACTGGACACCTGTAGCATACCTGTGCATTCTAGGATTGTGTCGGGCCGCCACCATGGGACTTGATACACCCCATGGTGGGACCAGCATAGGTAACTACAACATCGGGGGCCGTAAGACACATGTAACTATGCGAGTAGGAGCCGATCATCATAGAATGGATCACATCACCCTGGTTATGGGGTGCCAGTTGGGAACTAGTTTATATGGGTTCAGAGATTACCATGGGGTACGATAGTATATTCGACCCTAGACAACTTAACCAAGTTTATAGTGCTTTCCCACTTCTTGTTTATACTTATCATACCCAGTTCTTTATTCATAGACAGAATTGTACTAGACTTACTCAGGCTTTATGTCTGACTCTACTTTTCTTTCGTCTTCTTTTCTTCCGTTCCCCCCCCCCAGGTCCACAGGGAGGGAACACTGCAGCTTGACCAATCTTAACATCCAGCTTGAAGAAGAGAAATGTATTGCTTGGACCTTTTCGTTTTGAACTATGGCTTTGGACAACCACTATGGGGCTTTTGCAGTTTATCTATGTTTTATTTATGCTTCTTTAAATAATGTAATCAAGACAGATTATGAAAGTATTATGTTATGTTTTTGGAAAGGATGTAAGACAATTATGGTGATGTTGTTGTAACACGTATTTGTTTTTATGGAATAAAAGTTCTTGTTTTTCCGCTGTTTACAAATATGTGTTCTTATATCAGTCTTGTATATCTGTGACTTATACTTATAAACCTCCACCAAAATTAGGGCATTCCCTTTGAGAGTGACTCTAACGGAGGTGGGGTGTTTCACTTGGTATTAGAGCATAGGTTTACCAGATAAGATAAAAAGTTCTAAAAATTTATTTTCAAAAAGGAAATTTAAAGAAGCATTTTTAAAAGAAAAATACTATTTTATTTTAAAAAGGCAAAGTCCCCCCCCCCAAAGTCATAGGTACTATCTCTTATCCTTCGTTTTGAATCTATCCTTTTTGTTTCAGCATGTCCCAAGAACTTAACTTGCCGGAAGGGGTGCCAATACCTAGTTGGTTTAGACGGTTCTTAGAAGCAAGGGCCACTCAGCCAGGTCCTACCGTTCCTCCTCCCCCAGCTGAAGGAAATCAACCAGCTGCAGCAGCACCTTTTCCTCCACCTCCTCCACGGGGAAACACATTTGCTAAGATATGTAAAGATTTTAAAGCTATGGGAGGAAAGGATTTCCATGGAACTGAATCCTTCGTGGCAGCTAGGAATTGGCTGAAAGAAACTGAGGACCTATTCATCATCTTTGAGGTAGAGGATAGACAAAAAGTACAATTGGCAGTGTGGCTATTGAAGGGCGAGGCTTCCTACTGGTGGGAAGTCACTAATGCTGAAAGACCAGTGGAGACATGGGAGCCACGTATGAAAGATTGGTGCAAATGGCATTGCTGAATGAAGAAGATAAGGGCAAGAAGGAGACAAAGGCAGAAAGCTCTCAAGGGAAGAAAGAGGGTTTGCAGCCTAAGAAGACAGACTTTAAGAAAGGCGGGAAAGGCAACAAAGAGAAGAGAAAGTGCAATTTCTGTGGCAAAGTGGGGCACTTAGTAAAGGACTGCCGGAAAAAGAAGGCCAAGGAGAATGGTGGGTGCTTTTCTTGCGGTGAGACAGGCCACAGGGCTAAGGACTGCCCAAAGAAACGAGGACAGGGGCAGAGGGCTGGATCCACCCCGGGGGCACAGGTTCATGTGCTGGAAGCGCCACCTCTGCAACAGCGAGGTATAAATACTTCTGTAGAAAGTGTAGTTTATCTTTATGATCACCCCGTTCGCACTTTATTTGATTCTGGCGCATCACACTCCTTTATCTCGTCTGCTTTAGTAGAATCTCTGCACCTAAAAACTAGTATGGTAGAGGACCCCTTAATTGTTTCAAACCGAATTGGGGGCCCAGCTCATTTGTCTATGATCTGTTTGGGATTGAAAATTTCTATTCTAAGTGTAGAATTTCAATGTAGTGCCTTTGTTTTGGGCTTTTCGGGGTATGGTTTGATTTTGGGTATGGATTGGCTATCCAGTAATGGGGCCATCCTTGATTGTGAGAAAAGGGTTGTTAGGCTCCTAACCCAGCTCGGTAATACTTTGGAAATTTCTTGTAATCCCTCGTATGCGGTTATACTTAGTTATCTTGAATCGCTAGATGCCTCTGTTGAAAATTTGCAATC
>JASFAX010006093.1:0-33493 GCA_030737875.1 Allium sativum
CCTAGAAACGTTGGAAAATCCTATCCTGAGACAGACAGATTCATGCAATAAGAGTGTGCTAATGTTGAAATGGATGATCTCAATGTCTTCACGACAGAATGGAGCACCATCTGACTCTTGAAAAAATAAAGGAAAAATAAAAGCCCTAGGAGTGACTAACAGGAATTTACAATCATGGAAAAGACCAATGTCATTAATCGGGCCCGCGGTCTTGATTGTCAAGCTTAATGGAACCATGCACGGGAGATAGACTCAACAAGACTATGATGGCTATTTCAGATTATGCCAAAGTGTGAACGAAGGAGCTCGAATAACTCACTAACCATGTTCGCTCGCTTGCAAGATTGACGAGTTTACTCAACACTGTGTCTGATGCAAGGAGAGTATCTAAGTTTGCTGATACTCAATAAGGCAATCACTGCTTTTTGACTAAATAGATGGGTTGACCCGACGCGAATGTGATTCGACCATTCGCATATACAAACCCAGCCCTTGATGACTTGGGAATGTGCACATAACGACACAGTGTGTCTAAGATTGTTGAACCTGCATATCTGACCCGATGTGGCAGAAAAATGTATAAAGGCTAAAAGACTGGATGTCCGATTGACCTATCATAACTCCCAACATTGCTGGGAGCATAAGCACTGACTTCGCTCGTCCTCCACTAATGCTAGGAACATCAACTTCAACTGACAGATTGACTTTAAACATGACCCTGGCTTAATGCATGATTCAGAACATATACATTATATCTTTAGAATATGACGTGATTCATCTCGACCATCCAAGTGAGCGAAATTACGGATCAAGCAAGAATTCAAAGACTTGATCTGCAACTGCATCAAATGGAGAGTATGATGAACTCCTCTGCTGCCTTACAATTGTGATAATCCTACCAGCTATTGGCTTGCATGTTTTCGACAACATCTCATACTGACTCGTATGTGATCACGGGACCATAAAACGATCTGAAGTGATCATGGCTTTGGATGCACTATTATTACGATTAGATGCAATCATGGAGTCCTAGATTAATATCCTGATATCGAGATAGTCCAAATCCAAGAAAAAATGACAAATACATATGCCGACTCTGATGCGCTCTATCCCAATGGTCCAAATGCTAGCTCAAGATAAGAAGATTCTGACACAATACTATGACTTGGACGGCTATTGTATACATTGACTTATACATTAAAGAAATCCTAGCTTAGTAATGCACTAGACTTGTTTAGGAAGATGGCGTCGTTTGGCATCAACTTGTACATGTACGATCTCACACGGGAGCCAAACATACCGCATGACCTATGATGAGGGAATTCTACCTCTTGATTCAACGAGGTCTAAACGATTGATTGATCATCTTGACCGCTCTAGCCATGAAATTTGGCCCGATAAGCATCAACGGAAGCAATGCAGTATATGACAAGCCATTTATACAGGAAAAGATCCAAAAAGATTCATCTCGACTTATTCAAAGCACATCTTATTTGCAACAAGATGTACTTTGGGGGGCAAAACGTTAGCCTGGTTTGTGACCAGACTATCCAAAGCCGAAGAACTCTATGAGGAAGGACACTCAGGGCTTGAGTATGAACTGGCAGAGATCGACATCTGCTTGGACGAAGTAACGAAGGATGGGAAAACTCGTATTTGTATGCACACAAGCGTCGGGTTGGATTCCACCATTTCGGATCAAGCTAAAGCGAATATTTCTGACCGACCAAACCAGATCGGGTAAACCGGATCGGGTCATCCGGATCGGGTAAACCGGATCGGGTAAACCGAATCGGGTCATCCGGATCGGGTAATCCGGATCGGGCCAACCGGATCGAGCCAGCTGGATTGGGTCTCTACCCCTAACCGAATTCTGGGCAGTTAAAGACCATTTCCCCATGTTCTCCACTACTTCCGAGATTTACTCTGAAGTTGCCACGTGGCCACTCAACCCTAACCGGATTTCTACCTATAAATACACATACAACACATCATTTAAGGGGACTTTTGACACTTTGTTTCTCTACATATGCCATGGCCGAATTCCTTCACAAGTAACTACCTTCTTCTTCAATAAAAATCAATGAATTCGGAGAGAATTATTCATTGAATTCGAGCGTTTGAGTTGTTATATCCAATATAATTGTAATCGAAGAGTGAAATGAATCATATAACGTGGATGTAGGCTCGTTAATGCCGAACCACTATAAAAATCATCTGTTGATTGCTTTTCTATGCTTTTAGATTATTATTCTCAATTATTTCCTACGAAAACATGATCAATTGGGTGTTAGGACCATTTTTTGGTCTAACATTTTTATTCTATATACATATTATTGCCTTAGAATTACAAATGTTGCATGCTATTAATTTCCATTAAATGACTCTATATAAAATTAATAACATATATGGAAATTAATAATACTTTTCTTTTTAACATTCTACAAATGAAAATTCAATATTTAGACAAACAAAATGGAATCAAATATACATTTCTATCTTAATTACAAAGGTTGCATTTTTTCATGAATTCTCCTTGTTTCCTTATGTTAATCAATCTCGAAAATAAACCTATCATGAATGAAAATGATTTTTCGTTAATAGGCAAAATAATAGGTTAATCAATGAAAGACTTATGTATACAAATTCTCTTTTTAAACGAAGAATTAGAAGGAACCAAAATAAGTAATAAATCATTTGTATGATTTAATGCCCATAAAATCATTTAAAGCAAATCAAATATTTATAAGTTTGTTTTTATTCTATTGCACATTTGCTAGGAAATCTAAACTTATAGATTAAATTGACATAATGAATAGGTTATTGTCATTTTCTTTTTCTTGAACATATCAAAAATGATTCGTATGAATTCCTTTGAATGTCCATCCATTTGATACATAAATTTCATATTTGGAAAATCGATAAATGAATACAGCTATTAAATTAGTATCATTTTTTTTTTGAATAGTATATAAATGCTATTGTAACTCCTACAACATACAAGGACTAAAAATTGAAGAAAATAATAACATAAAGGTTATTATTTAACAAGTTAAAAATAGACAAGGTCTTAAAGAAAAAATTCTAATCTCTATGTAATATATCTGACCCACCCCTAACCCTGGCTTTCTACAAATCCTAATCCTCTTCTTCTCTTCTTCCATGGCGGCTCTCCTCTTCTCCTTCCTTCTATTTTCTTTTCTTCCACCTCTTCTCCTTCCTTCTCTTTCTTTCCCTCCTCCTCTTCTCCATCCTTCTTTTTTTCCCCTCCTCTCTCCCCTTCCTTCTACAACCTCGAATTTACCCAAACCCACCGCCGACGCGGCCTTCGCCCCTCTCCAACCTCTAACCACCCGATCGTCACCTAGTTCATCGGTTTGCGTGAAATCAGAGATTGAAGTTTTGAACGTATTCTGAAAACTAACAGTATATTAAAATAATTTAAATTGACACACTTTAATCTGTTACAAATTGTTGATTTAATTATAAAAGTGATATTCTATTCATACGGATGTCAAATTGAACAATTTTAGAAACGTTGGACCCGTGATATTGAACACAACTTTCTAGAACTGATAGAGACTGATTCTGAGTCTCTCGGAATTTTAGATCTGCGTAAAAGCAAGGTGAGAACTCTGATTTTTTATTTAAATTTAATTTTTAATTATTTTCTCGCCTTTAAATTCTGTATATGAATGATATGATTTAGTTCTGCGATGAAAATTTATTATGTATTTCAGATCCAATTTTCTAGATCTGATTTTGCATTGAAAATTTGCTCTTTATTTCAGATCCAATGTTCTAGATTTGATTTTTTGCATTGTAATTTATTCTTTATTCCAGATCCTTTATTTTAGATTTGATGACGCATTAAAAATCTCATCTTTATTTGAGATTCATGTTATTTGTTTATTCGCGTGTTAAAATCTCATCTTTCTTAAGAACTATATTGTAAGATGAATTGTTATGTATGTATATGATGTGATGTGGTGATGAAATTTGAAATATTCGATACATTAAAATAATGTTGTTTTATTTTATTTTATTTATGTAATTATGATTACACTGCCATATACTAGTTGTCTGACATGTATATGTGATTGGGCTGATTATTTTCACACATCGCCCAAGTGCACAAATAATATATTATTTTGTCATATGTTGGTTGAAATCCCACACGAGTCTTAGGATGAAATTCTGATCACACATCTCCCTTGTGATAAGTTGTAATGTGCACTATGGTTGTTTTTGGATGTGTAATGAATTTTTATCATTATTATGAAATATATGCGATGCATGGAATCCATATAATTAAAATTATATGGTAATTGATTGGGTCTCATTCCAGTTTAGAATAAATGAATGTTTTTCAAATGATTTTCAGTTATAAACCAAAATTTGGTTTCTGATGATATTTAAAGTGAATGAAGCCGAGTTGGGTAGATTTACATTTTAACGCAAACGGAGATTGCAATTAGTTCTATTTATTTTTAATAAATATAAATTGGTCATAATTGGTTTACAATAAAAAAAAGTTCATCTTTTTATTGTTATTTTGGAACCCAAAGTGATTTACATTAAATTCAATCTTTTTAATGTCATTCAGAAACACAAAATGTTTTACATTAAAAATTCATTCTTTTAATGTTAGAAAATGTTTTACATTAAAAGTTCATTCTTTTTAATGTTATATAAGAACAGGAAATGTTTTACATTAAAAATTCATTCTTTTTAATGTCAGAATATGGTTTACATTAAAAACTCATCTTTTTAATGTCATTTAGGAATATGAAAATGATTTATATTAAAAATTCATATTTTTAATATCATAGGATTTTATAAAATATTTTATAAGATATTTTATAAATGAAAGTCGACGATTATATATATATTTATTATAATGGTTTGAATAGAATGTTTCGCACAGCGACCGTTCGCGAATTTCGACCATTGACTTTTAAAGGACATAACGGAAGATCCGACCATCGGATTCTTCTGAAATAGGAACCTATGGGTTCGTATCGAAAAGAGCTTTCAAATGAGTATTTAAGTTTTGAAATCCAATGGTTAGATTTTGAGAAATGTTAAATTCGATTTTGAATCAGCGCCACTGCCGTTAAACGACCTGAAACGTCGTTTAGTTGAAAAGGCCTATTTTTAAATAAACATAGGAAAAATTGTGACAAATCATAATAAATGATTTAAAGAGGTTTTTAATGAAAAATTCCAAATTTATAAAGGTAAAAGATATTTTTATCAGAATTAAAGATTTATTTATTTTTATAAATAAATAAAAGGAATTTAAAATGTTTTTAATATAACCAAGATTTCCAATAAATATATTTGAATGGAAATTATCTACGGATTATTTCAATATTGATTTCGTGATTATACAGATATTATTTTGGAAATTTGGAAGATATTTCATATCATTATTTCCGATATGATATCCGTTAGTTTTAGAATTTGATATTGAATATAAGTCGATATAATCCTATTCAAAACCTTATATTAAATATCAAATTAGATTTTGGGTTTGTCGTGAATGGTGTCTTAAATAACACCGTTCTTAAACCTATTTGAGTAAAGAATAAATCTTTTAATTAAGATTTAAATGAGATTTCCAATTATTAAACAAAATTGAAATTAAAAGGAAATTGATTGTGGGTTGATTGTGCACAATGTTTTAAAAGACTGGTTCTTGAAATCCAAATCAATAGTGAAATTATGATTTTTCATTCATTAATCTTTTAACTAAAGATTTAATGGAATTTTCTAAAGCGAAGTTTTCAATTTAATATATTAAATTGAAATTTATGGAAATAGGATTTTTGGGTTCATCGTGAACTATGTTTTTAAGTGACATTTGTTCTTTATCCCAGTTAAGATAAGAAAAATTCCTTCAAATTAAAAAAAATCATTAAAAAAATGATTTTTGGAAGATTAAAACCAAATAGTGTTCTAATGAATCTTTAATTAGAATTAAAGTAGAAATGAAGTAATTGAATTCACTAATTTCAATAAGTGACCGTGAATGGAGTACCACCAGTTTTGCTCCATGCGTTAGTTAAATCTTTAATTAGATTTAAACAATAAAACGGTAATTAAATTTACCGAAACATACTGGGTGTTAGATATGGAGTACCACTAGTGTTACTCCATGGGATACATAGGTTGGGGCAGGGATAATATAATAAATGATTACTTCGATAAGGCATTAATCCCGACTAGTTGATTGAACCTTAATTCGGTTTAAGTTAACTCAAATAATATTATTGATTAGAATGTGGAATAGGTTGTGTTTTCATAGCACATGATTTTAAAATGCGCGAAGTATTCAGAATGACTGGGTTCAACCCATTCCAAATAATTCATACGACGATTGAAGATAGGAGATGATGACGATGGTTGAAGACCAGGGGATTTTCATATTCGCATAGATGATTTCCAATATCTTGATTACACCCAAGATGAGAGAATATCAGTGATCATCCAGACGTATATGGAGATCTACCGAATATGGTTTCATTCAGACCTTGAACGAACTTACAAATGGATTGTGTGTCTGACATTGTATTCCTTTATATTGTATTCGTTGATCTCTATTAAATATATAGCTGTTTGGTGGCGGAGAATTTATTCTCTTGCTTAACACCTTGTTATACATCAATAGATGATCAATGATATGGTATGGTCTGATAATGTGGCATGCTAAGATGCATATGATCAAGGCTTTTGTTGAAAAGCAGAGCCTTGTGGATGAAGACCAAAGCAGCTTTTATATAGCGCCGCTTTGGACACAACGTGACTTCGTGAGCCTCACACACCACAGTATGATGGTGAACGACTTGTTTGATAATGTTCGGTTTGACCAATATATTTTATACGGATTTGGGGTCGGCCAATGGGGCTAGAGTGGTCGCTCCACACTAGAAGTGGGGTAGGTCATTTATCTCATGAGGATAGTTTAGATTGCTGCACATTCAAAGTGCGTAGTATATGTATTACGTTGTTTTCTCTTGCCGAGACGTAAGCCGTGGAGATACATGACGTGACTGATCTTTCGAATCAGCAGCCATCATGCTGGAAATCCAATTTTCCAATACGAGCTTACGGTTTTAGTTGTACACTTGTATGGTGATATAATATATTATGCCGCTTACATAATATATTATGCCACTTAAGATTGATACATTTATATTCGAAATTTATTTCTTCACTGTGCACTTATAGTATGTAAGATGAATTTCGCGTATTAAGCATTTTTGTCCCTTATAAGGCGAACTCTATCCTTTGGCATACGTGCAAGGGATTGAGACTTATAACGGTTTCATTTTTCTAAAAAGCATTGCGTTGTTTATGTAGTGGTATTCTTGGGAGGAAACCCGTTCCGCGATAATGGCGTGGTCCCTTGATTTACCCTACTTTAAAATAAAGTTAATAACTGTTTTGAGTTCTCATACCAGTCCCATGACTGACCTGGAGTTTATTTTTTTACCTAAACTCTGGGTGCCCTTATTTTCCACAAGGGCACCTTGGAGTTTTGGTCTTTGCGGATTCTTACTTTTAGCAGGATTCTGGGTTGAAGCTTAAAGCTATGTCCAGAGCATTTATAGTTTTCCACTATGCATTTATATTATATTTTCCGTTGCTTTGTAAAACTATTAAATCTCTGATTTTGTATTTCCAAGATGTAACTTTTATTCATGTACTCTTATTCTTGTACTTTGATGTAATTGTTGTAAAAGCAATAAAATGTTCTTTTATTTGTATTTTGATTTGTCGTGTTCTCATAACAATCCGGACTTTTCCGAAAGGGCGAGTTTGGGTCATTACAGAACCTTTCCCTAAAAACGTATATATTCTAATAAAAGAATATTTTGAATTGGAATGAGGTGTAGGATGTGTTTTTATCGCACATGATTATAAATTATGCAAGTTATTCGGAAAGACCGAGTTTAACCCATTCTGAATAATGAATACGACGACTAATAGTCAAAGAGATTGAAGACGGTGCAAGACCGACGATCTTCACATCGAATGGATGAGTTGCTACTGATGCCCATAATTGAAGTAGCTACCTTGAAGGGACTACAGTGGTAGCCGTTCGAACGTACTTGTTGATTGATCGGATATGCGAGGGCCTCTCTCCCGTATTGGACATATGGGATGAGGAATAAGGTGCCTCCGGTTTCGTTCAGACCCAGAACGAACTTGTAAATGGATGGTATGTCTGATGCTATATTCCTTTATGCTGTATTCGTTGATCTCTGCCAATACATATTTGTTTGGTGGCGGAGAATTTATTCTCTTGCTTAACACCCTTCTCTGAGACGTATGAGCTTAGAGGTTATATATTGGCAGAAATCAATGGTATGGATTGACAATGTGGCATGCTAAGATGCATGGATCAAGGCTTTTATTGAAAAGCAGAGCCTTGTGGATGATAATCAAAGAACAACTTTAATTAGCATAGCTTAGTATAGTGTGACTTCACGAGCCTCACACCTCGGTATGATGGTGAACTGATGGTTAGATCAGTATACTTTCGATATTAGTATGGATTCGATCGACCGAGATGAGTTGGGTGTGGTAGCTCCACGCTCAAAGGGATAGGGCATGCACTCCCGATTCCCATAGAGGGATAGAGTAAGCGGCGTTTTCTCTCGCTGAGACGTAAGCCGCGGTGATAATTGATTTCCCACAAGTGAGGATGTGCATTACGGTGTTTTCTCTAACTGGGACGTAAGCCGTGGAGTATTGCACCACACGATAGATCTTTGGAATCAGGAGCCATCATGATGGAAATCCAATTTTCCAATACAAGCTTTGTGGTTTTAATTGTAAACCTATATATGGCGACATAGTGGGATGGAGACACTCATGCCGTCTATGATTATTACATTTACTTTCGAAATTGATTTCTTCACTATGCACTTATAGTAATAATAAAAGAGAAATTTTGCGTACTAAGCATATTTGGTTATTATAAGGTAAACTCTATCCTCTGGCTTGCGTTGCATTGTGTGATAGGACCAGAGTCTTATAATAGCTTCATTTTTCTTAAATTAGCGCTGCGCTGTTTATTTATGCATTTGTATTCTTAGGGGTAAACCTGATCGGTGTTATACGGCATGGTCCCTTGATTTACCTAACTTTAAAGTCAAATTAATAATTGTTTTGAGATCTCATACCAGTCCCATGACTGACCTGGAGTTTATTGTTCCTTCCTAAACTTTGGGTGCCCATATTTTCCACACGAGTAACTAGTAGTTTTGGTTTTGCATATATTATATTCACAGGATCCTGGATTATAGCTGGAGCTATATTCGGAAAGCTTTTCCGCTATGCATTATACTTATGTATTATTTTTCGCTGCTATGTAATTTAAATCTCTGATAATATTTTTCTGTGTAATATTTATTCATACTCTGGAATATTCTTGTACTCTGATGTAAATTATTGTAATAACAACGAAATGTTCTTCTGTTTGTGTTCTGATTTGTCGTGTTCTCAACACAATCTAGGCTTCCCAAAAGGGGAAGTTTGGGTCGTTTCATTTGGTATCAGAGCATGGGTTTACAAAGCTCAAGAACAAGACACATTAGAACCGAACAAAAGAATTCATCAGAGATTGGATTAATAATATCCAATAAGAATGACTCGTTAGAGATGGGATCAGTAGTATCCTAGAACGAGCGTGAAGAGTGATATTTTTCTTAAAATAAAATAAAAATGAAAACAAATTTAGTTTTGAAAATTTTATCTTAATATACGTATTTGAGTATATTATTTTATTTTAGTTTGGACAATCGAGTATATAAAGATATTGCATATACGCATCATGAACGTATGTACGAAGCCTCAAATATACTGGATAGATATAGATTCACGCTCTAGTTGCCCGAACATGATTATGATGATGAGCATGACATCATCAACATTTATGTTCAAGTATTCGAAAGTGGGATATCTATATATTTCCAATCGACTGTGTGAGAACCAAAACTAGATAGGGTTTATTGCTGTGATTTGCATTAAAAATATGATTTTTGACTATATATGAAAATTATATATTTAAAAAGTTAATCACCTAATTGATTGCTGGTTGTGATGTTTGATAATTACTTTAACTAATTAAAGTATTGGAATGATAATTAATTTAACCAATATGAGAAATAATGATGAATTTAGCTAAATCGAATTTAATATTAAACTGAATTGAAAATTGATTAGAATTGAAAGTTGAGTTGGTTGAGAAACAAATTTCAGCTCCGTTCCTTTTCGAGGAAGAAAAGATTTTAAGTGGAGGAGATTGTAACAACGCGGATTTTCAGAACAAATTTAAAAAAATTTATTTTAGCAAATTTAATGGATTTTGAATATTTAAAATGACTTATTTTAAATAATAACGACTAAAAATTTATTTAAATCGAAGATAGAACTAAAATTTTTAATTTAATTATAAAAGGAGTTTAAAATAGCGCGATAGTTTGAAAATTTGAATTTGAACCTTGACTAAATGTACAGGATTCAAAATAAATCGGATTTCAGTAAAACCAAAAATATTTAAATCTGTCTGATTATATCTTTCCACCGATTCTGAAAAATCCAAATTTCATAACAGGAATAAAAAGTTATGTCCAGATTAAAATTTAGAATAGTCGCTGTGGAATTTATATATATATTTTAATATAATATATAGCCCTTAGAAATAACCATTTTGCAAATGACCTCCGTTTTCGGCGAAACCACTTTTGTTGGATCCGGAATGTCAAATTATTGCTAGATTCCATTTTTTATAATTTTTGGAATTAATATGTGCGCGTGGCAAAAGAAAATGTGTTTTGACCATTTCAGTCAAATTGGATCGATCAAAAAATGGCCATTTTTCAAACGGTCTTCAAATTCGACGAAATTAGTTTTGTTAGGACCGTATCGTTAAAACAAAGCTATTTTTTCTGTAATTTTTGGGTTTAGTATGTGGCCCCGGTAAATTAAAATGTGCGTTCATATTAAATACACATTGATTTATATTTTAATTTTGATGAAAACTGATCGTAACAACCGAAATGGCTTACGAAACATATTCCATTACGTCCGGAACGAGGGTATTTAGTTAGGACGACAGTCGTTGAATTCGTTCGGAGTTCGAGATACTAAACTAGTGTTATTTGAATTAAATGGAAATAAATAAATAAAATAGATATACTATAAATATACGGTATTATATTTCGTACCCCTCACAAACCCTAGTTTCTTATCAGACCGCCACCATTTCTATTTCAAGGGCTGAAATCATTCCGAATTAAACCATTAATCTCTTCAAAACTGATTATCGAAATTATAAACCCTTATAACAAAAATCAGAGAGCTTTTCAAGCTCTTGAATTCGATATAATGATGATTGAATTTTATAGCAAGATTTTGGAGAAATCATTGGTCAAGGCGGCAGTTTTCAAACCCGTTTTCAGGTGCGACCGGGGGCGCGAGCCTGACATGGCGAAGGGCGGCGTGAGGAGGTGAGATGGCAGTCGATGTCGTGGCTTTGGATCGAAGTATGGTGGCACTTGGTGGGTTCGGCGGCGGGAGTTACAAGTCGATGTTGGGTTTGGTTATGAACTATAGAATGATACAGATAGAAGAAGGAATAGATGGTTAAGATTTTTAAATTAATTAATTAATTATCTTGATTATACAACTAAAGTTAAAATTGTGTAATTTCTTCATACATCAACAGAATCGAACAAAACAAAATGCGTTGGAACCGTCTTGGAGAGCACTACAAAATGGAACATACCAGATCTAAAATAGAGACCATTTGGATTTTTGATAAAATTAAACACCAGTTTAATTTTATTAAAGTAATCGTCGTTCATCGATTTCAAAACCCACCACGGTAAAAACTCCTTTCCCTCTAATTAATTTACAGTTAAATTTATACTAGGATGTAGACGGTGCTTAGCAGCACCTGACACCATTGATTGCACAAACCATGATTTTCTGTTTGGATTTTGTTTGAAATTGTTGTTGATTGAGATTGTTGTATATATATAAATATATATATATATATATTATCATGACATGCAATAAAATGTTTAAACAATAAAAATTTACATTTTTATTGTATATAAGAAATAATGAAAAACATTCATTTCTTGGAATTAAATGATTAATAAAAAGAATTACATTTTTACGGTATGTTTAACTCTTTAAAAATATTCAAGTTTGAATTAAAAGGTGTTAACATATAAAAATTACATTTCTTTTTTATGTAAGAAGAATCATAAAAAATATGAAAGTCTGAGTAAAAATGGTTAACATATAAAATCACATTTTTTTAAGGTATGAAAGATTCAAATTGGATAAAATATGTATAACATTAAAATTACATTTTTATTGTACGAATGAATCATTAAAAGGATTCATTTTTATTGAATAAAATGTCAACATAATAAAAGCTTCATTTTTATTGAATAAAATGTTAACATAATAAAAGCTTCATTTTTATTGTATGAAATGTTAACATAATAAAAACATCATTTTTATTGTATGAAATGGAACATAATAAAAACTTCATTTTTGTTATATAAAATGTTAGCTTAACAAAATTATCATTTTTGTTATATAAAATGTTAACATAACAAAATTATCATTTTGTTACATAAAATGTTAGCAAAATAAAATTGTCATTTTTGTTATATAAGATGTTAGCAAAATAAAAAGACCATTTTCATTGTATAAAGAGTTACCATTACAAAAAGACCATTTTCATTGTATGAAATGTAAACATCATAGAATTATCATTTGTATGAAATGTAAACATTATAGAATTGTCATTTTGTATGAAATGTTAACATAGTAACAGATTAATTTTTATTGTATAAATGTTGATAAAATATGTTTAACATTAAAATTACATTTTAATGTATATGATGAATCATTTAGAAGATTAAATGTTAACATAACAAAACTGTCCCTTTTAACATGTTAGTTTGGAACAAGATAATTGTATGTTAATCATATGTTTATTTGACAAAAATGTCACTTTTTAGTTTAGAATAAAAGAATTATTTGTAAATATATGTTTTGTTGGAAAAAATGTCATTTTTATCTTGACAATGTAGGGTAAAAGAATTATTTGTTAACATATGTTTTGTTGGAAAATGTCATTTTTTTCTTGACAATGTTGAATAAAAGAATTAATTGTTAATATATTATTTGTTGATAAAATTGTCATCTTTATCATGTTAGTAAAGAAATAAAAGACTTATGTTAGGAAAGTATATTTTTTCATTAAAAATATTATTTTTAACATGTATATAAAAAGAGATAAAAATGTCACATGTGTTGAAAAGTATATTTGTTCGATAAAAAACATTATTTTTAGCATGTATACGAAGTGAATAAAATTGTCATGTAATAAAATAAATATTGGATTGTTAAAAATATTATTTTTAACATATATATATATGACATATAAAATGATCATGTAAAAAAATAAATATTTGTTCGCTAAAAATATTATTTTTAGCTTATATAGGTGATATATAAAATTGTCATGAAATTATTTATATACAATGTATATAAAATTATCATGAAAAGAAATAAAATAAATATTCATTTACAAACCGTACGGTTTGTTTATGTACACCCATTTAACTGATACTGATTGGGACGATAAATTTTACACGTAGCTCAACTACCCCAAACCCCCGTTCCACAGTGGCAAGGGTAATCTTTGGAATATAACACATAAACAAATAACAGCAGAATAGAAGTATATAAATACACCATATAATGTACATAAAAAATATACAGGAAATAATAATCATCAGAGTTACACAGAATACAGGATCATACTTAGTACAAAATACAGTTTAGCTTTACATAAAATATCTACAGCGGAATCAAAACATAATATGTACAACAGGAGCTGAGTAGCATAAAAAGAAAGAAATGATAGAATCCATCTTCAGCTCCATAGCTATCCAGAAAGAGCCTGCTAAAACCTGAATACAAGGTTGCCCGTGTAGAAATAGGGGCACCCGAATTTACAAGTGAAACAAACTACGAGTCAGTCATGTGATTGGTATGAGAGATCTACTTAACTTACTTTAATAATAAGGCCAGTCACAGGACCACGCCGCTAACGCGGAACAGGTTTACTCCGTTGGATTGCCAGTGCTTTAAAACAAGTAAATCATTTAAACATTGCAATGCTTTTTATAAAAATGAAGCCATTATAAGACTTAGTTCCCATCATACAATGCAGCGCAAACCGGAGAATAGAGTTTTACCTTATAATGGCCAAAATATGCTTGATACGAATAAAACAAAAGCATTTGATATTATTACTAGTGTTTATATGTTTCAAAAACAGTTTCAATCATAAGTATCAATCATAACCGGCATGGGTACCATATATCATGTCGCCATATATAGGTTTACAATCAAAACCGCACGATGTCGTATTTGGAAATTGGATTTCTGTCATAAACCAAGGCAAAAGATAGTCATTACCACTTCGAGACTGTCTAGTCCAAGTCTCAGGGCAAGTACTCAGTCAAACCCTTGAATCGTCAGGGCTGGTCCATAGGAGTGGATTAAAATGCCTGAACAATGCGTTTCCCCGCCCTATGGGGTGTAAAACTGGTCATATCAAGACCAGCGTATCGGCTCTGAAGAGACCGAAATAACCGAGGCCTCGCTTTCCATCATCCACATAAGTAAAATGCCCGGGTGTGTAAAACCCAAAGCACCACTCCTAACTAGAAGGAAACGCATGTCCACCCCGAAGTCCTCTCCCGTTTCTTTGTTCATACCGGGGTGTGAGGCTCACGAATCAACGCTAAACACAAAGCTGGCTATTTAAAGCCATGCTTTGATCATCAACAACAATAATATGCTTTTCACAAAAGCCTTGATCAATGCATCTCAGCATGCCACACCGGCAATTCACGCCATGCAACTGACATATATCAATCACACAGAATGAAATCCAATATCGGACACACAATCCATTTACAAGTCCGTTCGGAGGCACCTTATTCCTCTCCCGTGTGTCCAATACAGGAGAGAGGCCCTCGCACATCCGGTCGATCTCCAAGTACGTCTGGACGACCACCACTTATTACCTTGTCTCGGGATGCCTCCCAATCAAGACATCAGCAATCATCCAAACGATGTAAAGACCTCCGGTCTTCAACCACTGTCTTCATCGTCGATTTCTAATCATCGATCAATTATTTGAAATGAGATTTAACTCGTCCTTTTCAAATAATTCACGTATATTTAGAATTCAAATTAATTCATTTCCATAGTTAAATTATTTGACATCCATAATTCAGTTCATTAATGTAATTTTCACGTCAAACACATTCAACCATTAAATATCCAATAAACTGGGTAAATTCGGTTTATTTCCATTCCATATCATTTATAATATTTTATCATGATTTATCACTATTTTTATTTATTTAAAAATAGCCAATTTATTCAGACGACGCTTCAGGCCATAACGCGACCATGGCTCTGTTTTTCTTCAAATTTGATTTATACATATCTGAAAATCTAACCGTTGGATCATTACAAATTTTATATCATTAGAAAGATCTTTTCAAAGCGGATCCAATGGTTCTAGTTTTGGGAAAATCCGACGGTCGGATCTCCCGGTACAATCGTTTGAAGTTACGATTTCAAAATACGAACTACAGCATCGTTATTCGAATTATTATAATTATATATATATATATATATATATATATATATAATCCATTCTGGCACTGTTTTTATTTAGAACATTCCAGACAATCTAACCGTTGGATCTTTACAAAGTTGGTATCGTTGGAAAGATATTTCCAAAGCGAACCCAACAGTTTCGGTTTTGGGAGAATCCGATGGTCGGATCTTCCGGTACAATCGTTTGAAATCACGGATTCAAAATACGAACTGCAGCTTTGTTATTCAATTTATTTTAATTATATATATATATATATATATATATAATCCATTCTTCGATTTCCAAACTATATTCATTTCCTATATTTGATAAAAATAATATTTTTACCCAACAATTAATCATTTCAACACAGGACTATTTTTAACAATTCATATATATTATAAAAATGCGATTTCTATTGTTAAAACAATTTATTTCAAAAACAATTATTTTATATACTTCATATAGATTATAAAAATGTGATTTTTATTGTTAAAATAATTTATTTCAAAAATGAAGATTTTTAGCAATTCATATATATTATAAAAATAAGATTTTTATTGTTAAAACAATTTATTTCAAATATGAATATTTTATATACTTCGTTCATACAATAGAAATGTTATTTTTATCGTTCAAACCATTTTATTTCATACATTCGATAAAAATGTTAATTTTATCGTTCAAACCATTTTATTTTAAAAATGAATATTTTTCCCATACAAGAATATATTTCAATACATGAATATAAATCAAACACCAGAATATTTCAAAAAATTTCGACAGCATAACGGTAGGGTAGTTAAAACCGGCACCGTCCCAAATATGGCTCCTCGCTCTACCTTAAAGCCTCGCAGCTTTTGACAATGGGGATTTCAATAATCTTGTTCGTACGCAGACGAATTTTTCATAAACTAATCCTATTAGGATTTCAACCACAATTAATCATATCAAGCATTCGCATTTATCAACCAAATTTCACATCAACAAAAATCCAAACAATCACAACCAATATATATCGTCCATGGTCTGTGGACGAGGGAGTATATATATATACATATATAAATATATTTCGATTTCAATTCATTTCAATTCCATTCAACGCATATATGATTTTACAACACATATATAACTTATACATCGAACATACAACTTATACAACGCTTATACATGAGGCGTACAACGCTTATATAAATCATACATCGATTATATAATTTATACATCGTCATTCCATATCGTTTGTAATTTAGAAATCTCACATTGGGTTCCACTCCCCCAAAAATTGTAGGAAGCTCAGAAAAATATCCGGTCTCTTCTAAAATGTAGAAGACGTCCACACGAGTCTAATATCTCTTGTTTCACTGGATTTCGACCACATAGCAAAAAGATATGATTTTTATCGTGAAATCAAAATCTGTAGCGCTTTAAAGTGTTATAAATAGTTTAAATAAATAGAGGTCGTTACCTCTCACAAAATGTTCGAAACTAGATCATCGATTTGTGTTCAAACCGTGTAGCCAGGAGAGGATCGGATTCCACCACGACGTGGTGCTCGGAGAGGCGTGCGTGGGGTAATGACGGCGTCGAACTCGAAGGTGATAGGAAGGGGAATCGGCCAGCGAACAGTGCAACTTCTGGAGGTTGATTCGAGAGGAATACTCAATGATAAATTACCAAACCAGCATGGATTTAAAGCTTGGAGAAATCTCCACAAAATTCTCAAAAGAAGGGTTGAATTTTATTGAGCGTGGAAGGAGATAAGGAGGAGAGAAGTGAGAAGCTTTTGTCGCCATCGAGTTTGAGAGGGAATCGGGTTTCCAGGTCAACGATGGAATGAACGGAGGAATCTCATTGGCCCTTGTTTTTATATTTTAATTTTTTTATTTATTTAATTACGAAAATACCCATCACTCCATGCGAACTCCAATCCAAACCCAACGACTGTCGTCCCTAGCTAAATACCCCCATTTCGGACACAATGGAATATGATTTTAGGCCCATTCGACTGTTTCAGCCATGTTTTCTTCAAATTAAACTATAAAACTTTCAATATTTGATTTGAACGTACATTTCAATTTGCCGAGGCCACATACTGATCCCAAAAATTCCAGAAAAATAAATCTAGCTATGTTTTGATGATACAGTCCCAACAAAACTAGTTTTGTCGAATTTGGAGACCGTTTGAAAAATGGCCATTTTCTGGTCAATCCAAATTGACTAAAATCAACCAAACACATTTTCCTTTCCCACGCTCTCATATTAACTCCAAAAATTATGGAATTTGAAACCTAGCAATAATTCGATATCCCAGATCCAACAAAAGTGGTTTCATTGAAAACGGAGGTCGTTTGCAAAATGTCCATTTTCACGGGCTATAACTCCATAGCGACCTTTCTGAAAATTCATTTAGCCATAACTTCTGATTCCCGCTATGAAATTTATATTTTTCAGATTCATTAGAAAGATATTCATAAACAGATTTAAATATTTTTGGTTTCACTAAAATTCATTTTATTTTGCATCCTGTACAGTCAGTCAAAGTTTGAATTCAAAATTTCAAATTACCGCACCGTTTCAGGCCTTGTTTTATAATTAAATTAAATATATTTATTTTCCAACATCAATTCAAATAGTCCTTTAGTCGTTATTATTTAAAATAATTTATTTTAAATATTCAAAATCCACTAAAATAGCTAAACTAAAAATTTTAAATTGGTTCAGATTTTCCGGGTTGTTACAATCTCCCCTACTTAAAATCTTTTCATTCTCGAAAAGGAACAAAGCTTAAAGTTGTTTAATTAACCAACTCAACTTTCATTCTGGCTTTCATTCTTCAACTTTTCGGTTTCTAAGAATTGTTTAATTCTTCAAAAATTTGGCTAACACCATAAATTTTTGAAAAATTTCGCCATAACCTCCTTTGTAAGAGGAGGGGTTTGGAAATTTATTGGGCCGTATTAGGTACCCAATAAATCCTAATAAGCATACACATATTTATAGTGATATATTCTGGTGTCCACAGGGGAGTGTGTATAGATCATAACTCCAGAGAATAAATTCTCGTCACCCTATAAATGGTTTTTGTGCCTTAATGACCAGAGAGATGTTGTTAGATCCAAAATTGGGTCTAACACCCAAGTTGTTCTGATCTACAAAGAATTACAACTAAAATATGAAGAAAAGCAGAAAAACACACGAAATTTACAGTGGTTCGGCGTTAACGAGCCTACGTCCACTTTATATGTAGTTGATTATATGCTTAATGCAAGTACAATCAATAGTTTCACTTAATCTCCCTCTTACAATTATGATTCTCTCAATAATTTCAGGATAACTATCAGTAGAAACAATGGAGATATGATAATGGTGGAGTCAGATCTCTCAATTGCCAAAAAGATCCCCCAAAATGCCAAGTTCTGGGCTATTTATAACTGATTTCTTCAGACAGATCGCGGTCATATGTGGCACACATCCCGAGGATCTCGTACATGTTCGTATCTTGATGAAGAGATTGTCAAATTAGCCGCGAGATCCATACATTTCGGATCGTGGTTGAACAGGTCGTGGTCTTCATTTTCTGGCTTTTGGAATTCGGATCGCATCGCGCTGAAGCTGATCGAATCGGGCATGGGCGCAGCAAACCGAAGGGGTATCACGATCCGGAGAGGATGGTATGATCACGATTGAACCTTCATGGGCCAGAGGAGTGGAACTTCATATTTTCTTCTTGTGTGTGAACCTTGGTGGCTTGGTCAAAAAGCTAGCCAACATTTTGCCCCCTCGAAGTGTGTTCAATTGAAGATGGAACATGCTTCGAAATTGCAGAAACACCTTTTCATAGAAGGATGCAAATTAGCGGTCGTGTCTGTCTGAATAGTCGTACCACCCCCAGAAGTCATGTCGATCCCGAGACGTCTGAGCACCACAGCCCCGAGGTTCTTCCAATTAACCCAGAGGGTGAGGACTCTGAATCCGAATATGAGGCAAAAACAGAATCGGATTCATCTGAGAGTACCTCACTTGATGAGGAGTCCGAAGTGAGTGACCGAGCTCCGGATGAGATTCCTGGTGCACTAGAAATAGAGAAATTCAGTGACTATTTAGCTTCCAAACTAGATGACATAAACTTAAGAAAATCTGCTTGAAACACGGGATCCACTGGGATGATGTGAGAACACCTGGAAGCAAAGATAGACCTCATCTGGCTCCGGAAGGGTATATGACAGTCAGCCGACTCATGTGATGGGTAGGCGCTATTCTTCCGTTTACTCCAATCGTCATTGAAACCTTAAGACGATTGTGTATTGCTCCAATGCGACTTCATCCCAATGCCTACGCATCCCTATACACCTTATACATCGCATATGCTAAAATCCTGCAAACTAAGATCAAGTTTAAAGACTTGAAGTTCTATTACCTTTTCAAGCATCGTTCTACAGCAACCCCAAATTTTTCTTTCTTCGAGTCGGTAGTGAATAGGAAGGTCTTGTCTGATGGTTACAGCAACATAGGGGATCCCAAGGCCGATTGGTTCTATATAAAGAGACAGGCTGGGTGTGCGAGAAGATGGCTTAAATCAAGTAAATTTTAAACCTTTGAATGAACAACTTGTTTAAGAAATTGAAGCGCTAACATACTTCTTTCCTCTATGCAGATCACACCTTTCCAAAGACGGAAGGCTCGGTGTATTGTAATCGACTATCCCTTCTTCTGAAAAGCAACTCTGACTTCCTAAGGATCAAGAAATGTATTACTGACAAGAATCTTCATAAGCACCGCCTTCTGGATATAAGATTTGGACTTGGCGCGGGTGGAAAACCTTACAAATATGTGCCCCCGGCCGAGGGAGAAGGAACGTCACAGGCAGCAGCGACAACTAAACTTCATAAGAGTCCTTCACCGATGATTAACCAGTACGATGAAGATTTAAATGTATATAGAGGAGATGAGGCCCGTGCTGATGAGCTTAAGGAAATCCCAGCCTCTCCGAGGCGTTCCCCCTCAAGGGCCTCTCTACCGGTTGAGCCTGCCGCTCCCGATGATTTAACAGAGGAGCAGTTATTCAAAGAATTGAACAAGATTCCTATACTCGACGATGTATATACACAGGAAGATTTCGAAGGGGAGCCATTTTTCCTATCTCTGAGGAAACAAATGCTCCAGTTGAAGAACGAGAAACTACCCAGACGAGCCTAACTTCGGGCCCTGGTTAGGGGGAATTATATGGGATGCACAAATCACATGCACTGTCTGACCCCACACTTTTATACCAACAGTATTCAAGGTTTTAATTTGTATTTGTTTCTCTTGCAGGAAAGATGACTTGCAAACGATCTTATTCTTAATGCTTCCTTCGTGAAGGCACACCTAGTCTTTATCCAAATCCTGCTCGCAGTGATAGTCGGGGGAGGGATAGTAATCGGCCTCGCGACCCTCCTCAAACCTATCCTACACGATCCCGATCTCCTTTCAGGTATGGTTCCGGGAAACCTCACAGTCATCCACTACCACCAGCTGAGGGTATGCAGCTTCATAGGGACTTAACCCCTCCAAAAAGTACGCCTTCTCACGTCCAATCTTCCAAGAAATAGCGTGAGTCAGAGGACAAAAATAAAGACGAGGGCAAGATCGTGAAGAAAGGAAAAGAAGCTCTGGTCTCTCCTGATGATCACGACTCCGACAGTCTCGTTGCACGAGATGCTATCCATAGCCCCGAAAATCAGGCTAGATTAGCGCGCTTGCGCAAGGAATTCACCAATATTTTCTTTGAGAGGATGATGTTTGTACCGGATCTTGAGCCAGTTCGTAGGGACTGGGATACTGAGGTGATAGGATTTGTGTGCCATGTAGCTAAACAGTACGAGGAAATGAAAAAGCACGCCGTTAACCTTTCGAATGCCATCCGTCACCTGGAAACGGATGCGGCCAGATCCAAGGCAAGAATTGAGAATAATGAAAGGGCCTGGAGCAAAATGGAAAAGGAACTGGAGGATACACAGGCCCAACTGGCTTTAGCTCGGCGAGACGCAGAGAACTACAAAACAGAATTGGAGGAAGCTAGGAAGCGTTTTCGTAGAGAGCTAGATTCTAACAGCCAAGAATGATTATCTTTGAAAAGTAAATAGAGGATCTTAGAATGACCAACGCTGATTTGAGGGCAGCGCAGAGTCATTTTGATGCTGAGAAGGCTACTTGGGAGAAGGAGAGTGTGGACTTGAAAAATAGTCTTGCGGCTGCCGACAAAGAAAAGGAGGTCTTGAGTGACCAACCTGTTCAGGCTGAGGGGTGAGCGGTTCTTGCTGAGACTAATGCTAACAGCATTCTTGAATCAGCCTCCACCACTACTGACAAGCTTGCCGAAGCCGAAAAAGAAATAGAAGGTTTTTGGGAGTTGATATTCGACTTCTTATGCCAAGTCATCAAAACTCGAGACATTTCTTGGATCCCAGATTTTCACGTCACTCTTGCCAACATATGGGATGCAATTGTTGAAGATGAGAAGTAGCAATTGAAGGTCAATGAGATTGATGAAGGTCAGCTAATGCAGAGACTCCTCAAAGGAAAAGAACCCGAGGATTTGGAGGAGGGGAGACGCCTAATCCAAGAATAGGTTGAGAAGGAGAAGACCAAGGCCAAAGGCAAAAGCAAACTTGACGAGGGCTCGAGCTCAGTGGTAGAACTCAAGGCTCCCGAAGTTAAGGAATATAGTCCTGACGATCCGTTAATTCCCTTACACCCAACTCCTCCGGCTGTCGGAGCTTCTGCTGTAAACTTGGATGAAATGTCAGCTGAAGGTATTTCCATATTTTCTCCGCAATTTGCCAAAGCAGTTATGACTTTTCGCCATTCTGCGGAGCAGCCCGTTGAGTTACTAACATGTGCCTCTCATAATACAGGTGATACAATGACCGAGAAAAGGGGAGAAGAGAAGGTGGAGGCAGAGAAAGTTGACATCCCCTCAGTCACTGATGCTGAAAGGGTAACCGTGGTACCAGATCGTCTATCGTTATTTGCTCCATCAGTGAACAGCTTCCAGGCACTGGGATCGAGGAGTAGCCTTGGCGAATCAACTTCTTTGCTTATTGTGTCATCTTCTGGGATGGTAAACTCTGCTATGAAGTCCGCCAGCACTTGCCCCCTTATTGATCGCCGGGGTTGAAAATTCAAATCGAACTGACTTAGTTCAATGTTCCACTTAAGTAATCTTTCCGAAGCCTCTGGCCTTTGAAGAACTTGTTTTAACGGGTGGTCAGTGTATATAGTAATCGGGTGAGCCTGAAAATAGTGGCGAAGCTTCCTTGATGCAATCAACAAACTGTACGCAAGCTTTTCTATCCTTGGATAATTTCGTTCAGCTGCCGCCAACTTCTTACTCACATAATATACTGGTCTTTGCACCTTATTTTCTTCTCTAACCAAAGACGAACTGATCGCATTGGATGACACTGCTAAATATACGAATAATTCTTCATGATCTACGGGTTTAGACAAAATCGGGGGTTTTTCTAAATGATTCAAGAGATTCTGGAATGCTTCAACACAATCAGGGGTCCATTCGAAGTTGCGCTTTCCTCGCTTTATTAATTCGAAGAACAGGATACATGTATCTGTAGCTTTGGAGATAAATCTACTCAATCCCGCTACTTTCCCTGCGAGGCTTTGCACATCTTTAATCTGTCTAGGCTTCTGAATATTGCGGATTGCTGCGATCTGGTCTGGATTAATCTCGATCCCATGAGAATTGACGATAAATCCTAAAAAAATTCCCGATGCTACCCAAAACGAACATTTCAAAGGGTTAAATTTCATTCCATACTTTCGGAGAATTTCAAACATTTCTGCTGAATCGGCAGTATGGTCGGATGATTGTTTAGACTTCACTAACATGTCATCGACATACACCTCCATCGTCTTCCCAATCTGGTTGTAAAACATCCTATTGACCAATCATTGATATGTAGCAATGGCGTTTTTCAAGCCAAAAGGCATCACTACATAGCAATACAATCCCAAATCTGTAATGAAGCTTGTGTGCTCTTGGTCTGGGACATGCATAGGGATCTGATTGTACCCCGAATAAGCATCCATGAAAGAGAGGAGTTCATGGCCGGCTGTCGAATCCACCAGCTGTTCAATTCTTGGCAACAGAAAACTATCCTTCGGGCAAGCTTTATTCAGGTCCGAGAAGTCAATACAGGTGTGCCACTTTCCATTGGCCTTTTTAACCAAGACCGGGTTGGAAATCCAATCTGGATATGTTGAGTCTCTAATGAACCCATTACTTCTCAATTTCTCAACTTCCTCTTTCAAAGCAGCCGACCTCTCCGGGCCAAGCATTCGCCTTTTCTGTTTGACAGGAGGATGCTTCGGGTTGATGCTTAGCGAATGACTCATGATTGAAGGAGATATCCCACACATATCCGAGTGGGTCCAAGCGAATACATCTAAATTGGCTTTCAAGAAATCCGTTAGCTCTCCGGCTCGAATAGGGTCTAACTGGGATCCAATCTTCAGGACCTTCTCTAGGTCTCCATCATCGATTGGAATATCCACAGTTGTTTCATTAGGAGTTGCCATTCTGCCCCCAGGCTCTTCGTCCTCTCTGGGATCTATGTCCTCGGGCAGTTCTCTGGGCGACTCTCCCATAGTTATTTTCTTTTGTTGCTATAATGTTTCCTCCCTTGGCGGGGAGGAAGCGCCTTT
Source organism: Allium sativum (assembly GCA_030737875.1). Lineage (NCBI taxonomy): Eukaryota > Viridiplantae > Streptophyta > Magnoliopsida > Asparagales > Amaryllidaceae > Allium > Allium sativum. The sequence goes on from JASFAX010006093.1 coordinate 24,425, forward strand.
GGTCTCTACATCTTTTCCTTTGCGGAGCATCTTCAACTCTGCAATGTAGCATGCTTGGGCCACGACTTGATCTCCTCTTATTAAACCTATACCAGCTTCAGTCGGGAACTTCATTAATAAACACCAATGGGCTATACAAGCTCTGAAATTTGTTAGTGCCGGTCGTCCTAGAAATGCGTTGTATGGAGATTCGACATGCAGAACCACAAAAGGAAGGATTCTTACTCTCTGGCGCTCCCGTTCCCCAAGGGTTACCGACAACTCTACATATCCCATTGGAGCAGTTGAGGCTCCATTGAATCCACTTATCCACCATTCGCATGGTTTTAAATCATTCGGCTCAAGTTTCATTTGGTCAAACGTTTTCTTGAACAAAATGTTGATCGAGCTTCCGTTATCTACCAGAACTTTATGGACTATGGCCGGACCGATTGCGGCTGTGATTACTAGTGGATCTTCGGTTGGGGAGTGAACGCCAATGCTATCTCTGTCGTGAAAGATGATGTCATCAGTCATTGTCTTCTGTTGTTTGACTGGAGCAATGTCCTTAGGGTTACTGCCTTCTCCTACCATGAGGGGTTGTTTAGCTGCGTTGACATACTGGTCCATTGCTCTAAAGCTATGCCCGGCCAGATGAAGCCCTCCTACTATGGTGTTAATGACGATGTTCTTCCCTTTTTGCTGAGCAGTCAGTCGGGGAGTAGGCTGGCTCTGATTCTGATTCTGGTTTGGGGCAGATGCGGCTTGCCCCCTGTCTATGGGTGTGACCCTGTACTCATCGAGTTTTCCTTCTCGGAGTAGCCTCTCGACCAAGTCTCTCAGATGACGGCATTCATTTGTCGAATGACCATGGATTTGGTGAAATAGACAGAACTTTCCGGTTTCACGCTCTTTGTCTGTCGACTCTCTCGGGGGAGGCCTTTTGTATGGAAGGACATTATAGGTATCCAAGAAGATATTCTCCAATGTATCATTTAACGGTGTAAACTCTCAAATGGCCTGGGTCGAGATCTTCTCTGAGAATCATTTCCTCGGTTTCTCTTCCGATTATTACTATTATTGTTTCCCAGTTGGCGACCATTTCCTTGATTTTTATTCCCAACATTGACTTCAAACCTTTCCTGAGCTATCTCCTGACTGCTTGATGGCCACATTGCTCTGGATATCTTCCTTATCAGTAGCCTTCCTTTTTCGATCAGATATATCTCTTCCTGTCGTAAACGGACATTAGCTTTTTCATAAAATATTTCTCTGGTCGGAGGTGGTTTGCTGGCCAGATATCTTCCAAACTCGATATCCTTATCGACACCGTCAATTAAGGCCATCAACACAGTTTACTCATGCGGATCTTTAACTTCTGTGACTACTAAATTAAAACAATCCAAGTACGACCTTAAGCTTTCGTCCGGTTGCTGCTTAATAAGAGACAACTCAATCACATTTTTAGATCTCTGAGCGTGAAGGCGGAATTGGTTCACGAACTTCTCACTCAATTCCCTGAAACTGGATATCGACCGGGCTGGCAAGCGGGTAAACCACACTAATGCCGTATCTTCCAGAAATATAGAGAATGCCTTACACTTTATCTCGTCTGTAGCTGCGGCGACATTCATAGACTAGGAATATCGCATCAGATGCTGGATTGGGTCAGATTTGCCCGTATAGCGATTCATTGTCGGCATATTAAAACGTGTCTGGAATGTGACCTCCAATATATCATCGGTAAAAGGCGTATGACTGCGATCTATGCCCCAATTTTCATCCCTATATCCTCAGCTAGCTATCATGTTTTCCCTGATCATTGCTTCAACATCTGCCTGGGTCAAGGTGGACTCAGGGTCGGCACTTCTTGCCCGATGGGCTTCTTCAGCATTCCTTTGACGTGCAGCTACAAAGTCTGGGATTCGGGCGGAGCTTCCTTGCCCCCTGTTGCTGAGGTCAACTAAGCGACGAGCAGGGGGATTGGGTCGATTCTAAGCAGGGTCAACCACGTTTCCATTCCTCAGCGGTAAAGCTGGTTCATTCAAGTTACGATTGCTAGTTCCCTGGTTAAGAACTTCTTCTTCCCGAGATCAAAGTTGCTCTATGTTCTCAGCTCTTTCTAGCGGAGGCCAACATTGGTTTCTCCGGGGCTCCTCAGACGAGGATGTGTGTTCCGGGGAAGGAAGACGGGTTGGTGAGGAAACCCTCTGCCTTATGAGGTCGTCAATTCGCGTGTCCATAGCAGTCAGATTCTGTCGCAATACCGAACTCTCTTGCCGCTGAGCAGCTAACTCGTCAAATAATCTCTCCCACATGTCAATAATGCGAGAGAGATCCCCTTCAGTAGCCGGGGCAGAAGGGTCAAATTGGTAGCCAATATTCTCTCTTATACGTAAAGAGCTTGTGCCAGGTCGAGCAGATGTACCAGCACGGGAGGATCGAGCCATAACCTCCTTTCCGGGTTGGGTCGTAGTCTGCTTGTCTTTTTGGATCGCAGGATCCTTACCTTGATGGCTCGGAGCGCCCCTTGGGGTCGGATCACGGAAGTGTTATGGGGACAGTTCGCGACGAGGTCATGGGAGCGTGTGGCAACTCCTTCAGCTGGTTGGATCGCGATCCCTCAACGGATCGGTTCGCCCCCTCCTCTCGGCGATCCGTGACCTCCTCCTCGAGCTACTCGTGCACACTTTCTTCAATTGCTTCATTTTCAGCTTTGTTCGCCTGCGAAGCTCGTACTTCCTTAGACTTCTTTCCAACCATGATATCTGAATTTCGCTGGAATCTTCAAAAACTGAAACAGTGGAGTTTTGGACTGTTTTCTTTGGACTTGAGTATCCAAACAACAGAACAACAATCCAGTGTACTAAAAATTCCCTCTCAGTGAAAGCACCAAAATGTTAGATCCAAAATTGGGTCTAACACCCAAGTTGTTCTGATCTACGAAGAATTACAACTAAAATATGAAGAAAAAGCAGAAAAACACACGAAATTTATAGTGGTTCGGCGTTAACGAGCCTACGTCCACTTTATATGTAGTTGATTATATGCTTAATGCAAGTACAATCAATAGTTTCACTTAATCTCCCTCTTACAATTATGATTCTCTCAATAATTTCAGGATAACTCTCAGTAGAAACAATGGAGATATGATAATGGTGGAGACAGATCTCTCAATTGCCAAAAAGATCCTCCAAAATGCCAAGTTCTGGCTATTTATAATTGATTTCTTCAGACGGATCGCGGTCATACGTGGCACACATCCCGAGGATCTCATACTGGTTCGTATCTTGATGAAGAAATTGTCAAATTAGCCATCGCAGACAGGTGTCGCGAGATCCATACATTTTGGATCATGGTTGAACAGGTCATGGTCTTCATTTTCTGGCTTCTGGAATTCGGATCGCATCGCGCTGAAGCGGATCGGATCGGGCATTGGCGCAGCAAACCGAAGGGGTATGAGGATGGTATGATCACGATTGAACCTTCATGGGCTAGAGGAGTGGAACTTCATATTTTCTTCTTGTGTGTGAACCTTGGTGGCTTGGTCAAAAAGCTAGCCAACAGACGTGTTTATTGTCATCTCCAAACCCGTGTGGGGTTTTTATTAATCTGGAAATTTACCGTTATATTTTATATAGTCCATGTCAGTCTTCGGTTCAACCTGTAAATATAGTCATCGCCATACAAGCCTCTCGCTCGTATGGCAAATCTTTAACCTCGTCACATAAGCTCCAAATGCTTATGTGGTATACGATAGAGTATGCTATCTTCAAGAAGTATGCCACGTAGTGTGGTTCAAAATTAATTGTTACTATCCTATGGCGAAATTTATTATTACACACAGAACAACCAGCACCCCGCATCCAATGGCATTCACAGGAGTTGATACAATAATAAAATTGCGCATACAACTCATTAAGGTTTACCTATTTATCGGGCACGCAAATAAATTCTTTACTCATCAGCGAATCCATTTACCTATTCAAACCTATATAGTGTACATGCATGTATTTCTATCTATTTCAAATTAGTTTAATATTTGATTCAACTTGCACAAATTTAACCTCATTCTCTTATTAATTAAATTAATCACCATTCTAATAATTTGATTAATCAAATTCTTAATCACACAACACAAACAACACTCAATTTATTGATTAACTTTTCAAAAACATACCAATTAATTTATATATTCCTTTAAATCATTCAGACTATATAATTAAAATTTTCATCCATGAAAAGGAAACACAGCTAAGTAGAAAACGAAACGGAAATGCAAAATATGGTAAATGTACCTTACACCAGAGTAAATCAGAGATATCCACCCTGCAATTGGGATAGGCCTTCTTAATGCTCTCCTCAGTTTCCTAAGTACAGAATCATGGATCTCCACACCATTGCCCTTTGACTAAGTGAACCTTCTTGTTCCTCAGCTCTTTAGTTTCATTGCCAATAATCTTTATCGGCTCTCTTCTCAAAGCCAATTCTGGAGTAATTTCCAAATCCTGTTGCACGGCTTCTTCCACAACTAAATCTGGATCACGTACATGCTTTCGAAGTTGAGATACGTGAAATATATCATGTACTCCAGGCAACCAATCGGGCAACTGAACCCTATAAGCGAGAGTTCCAATCCGTTCTAGAATAGGAAATGGACCAATAGATCTGGGCACCAACTTCCCTGTTTTACCGAATCGGACTACTCCTCTCATTGGAGATACCCTCAGATACACATAGTCGCCCACAGCAAATGATAAATCTCTTCTTCTTGAATCTGCATAGCTCTTCTGTCGGCTTTGAGCGGCTAGTAATCGTTTCTTAATGAAGTCGACTTTATCCATAGCTTCGCGAATCATATCTGGTCCCAATACAAGTCTATTACCAGGTTCTACCAAACATACAGGGGATCGGCACGGTCTACCATACAATGCTTCGAATGGTGACATTGTCAGGCTCGCTTGGTAGCTGTTGTTGTATGAGAACTCGACTAAATGCAAGTGGTCTTCCCATGATCCGCCAAAATCAATAACGGAAGCCCGCAATAAATCTTCTAGAATACGGTTCACCCTCTCAGTTTGACCATCCGTTTGAGGATGATAAGCAGTGCTTAAGTTCAATTTTGTTCCCAATTCTGCTTGGAATGCTTCCCATAAATTACTAGCAAAAATCGGGTCACGATAACTAATGATACTCATGGGAACTCCATGGAGTTTAACAATTTCTCTAAAATAAATCTGTGCCAGACTCTGAGCAGTTCTATTCGATCTGAAAGGTATAAAATGGCGGTCTTTGTGAAACGATCTACGATCACCCAAATACTATCATTTCCTTTCCTGGTTCTGGGCAAACCATCTATGAAATCCATAGAAATCTGTTCCCACTTCCCACTTGAAGTTTCCAATGGTTGTAAAAATCCAGCGAGTTTCTGTTGATCGTTATTGACTTGCTGACAAATAGTACACCAGCTAACGTACAAGGAAATGTCTCATTTCATAGATCTCCACCAGAAAGTGCGTTTGACATCATTATATATTTTTCTCACTCCCGGATGGATACTATGTCTGGTATTATGACATTCATCTAATACTTCTCTCCGGAGTTCAAGAATGTTTGGAACACAAATTCGACCTTTTAACCTCAGAATCCCATCGTTATCAATCTGAAAACTCGAGGGCTCGCCTTTCTGAATTCTCTCTCCGATCTTCTGAGTGAAGTGATGATCCTTCTGAAGAGTAGATATGTTATCAATCAATGAAGGCGTGATTATAAGATTGGCAATGATTACATTCTTTCTGCTAAGCGCGTCAGCCATAACATTGGCTTTCCCTGGAGTATATAAAATATCAAGATCATATGCCGCGAGAAATTCTAACAAACGCTGCTGCCACATATTCAGATCCTTCTGGGTGAAAAAATACTTTAACGATTGATGATCGGTATATAATTCAAATTTCTCACCAAATAGATAATGTCTTCAGATTTTCATAGCAAACACGATGGCTAACAATTCAAGATCGTGAGTTGCATAATTCTTCTCATGTGGCTTTAATTGACGGCTAGCATAAGCGACCACTTAGCCTCTTTGCGTTAACACTGCATCAAGACCTTCTTTAGAAGCATATGTGCAGACTTTCAAGTCTTGATTGCCATCTATAATTGTTAACACTGGAGCCATTGTCAACCTTAACTTCAGCTTCTGGAAAGCCGCCTCACATTCTAGAGTCCAATTAAACCTCAAATGTTTCTTAGTAAGCTTTGTTAAGGAACTAGGTATCTTCGAAAAATTATTAACGAACTTCCGATAGTAACTAGCCAATCCAAGAAAACTTTGGACTTCTGTGGGAGTAGTCGGCTGATTCCAATTCTAAATAGCTGTGATCTTAATGGGATCCATAGAAATTCCTTCTTTTGATACAACGTGGCCAAGAAACTTGACTTCTTCTTGCCAGAATATACATTTGGAAAATTTGGCTTTTAAAACATTCTTTCTCAGAATCTCTAACACTTGTTCCAAAGGTTTTTCATGCCCGCTTTCTGACTTAAAGAAGATGAGAATATCATCAATGAAGACCAATACGAATTTATTCAATACTTCTCTGAATACCCGGTTTATTAGATCGACGAAATAAGCTAGAGCGTTACATAAGCCGAACGACATTACTAACCACTCGTAGAATAAGTTTGGACCTATGAATGCTGTCAAAGGGACACACTCTTCGGCAATATGAAGCTGATGGAAACCTGTAGCTAGGTCCATTCGTGAAAACACTTGTGCGCCATTCAATCGATCCAACAAATCATCAATCCGCGGCAATGGATATTTATTTAGCAATGTCTGCTTATTCAAGTCACGATAGTCCACACATAGTCGGAGAGTACCGTCTGACTTCGGGACAAATACCACTGCTGCTTCCTAATCAGAGAAACTAGGCCTGATCAGACCCTTCCATATAAGCTGTCGAGTTTGATTGTCTAACTCTTTGTTTTCCTTCAAGGTCATTCTTCGAATAGCGTGAACTACTGGCCTTGCATTCGGAATCAAAGAGATTTTCAAATTGATTTCTCTACGCAGAGGTAAGCTAACAAATTCTTCAAACACATCCGCATAATTCTTGACAACAGGGATATTTTCAATGTCGACCGGAATATTCTCCGTAACGATAGGAACAGGTTCTATTTGAGCAGGAGAAACATCCAAAGCTAGCCAAAAATCTTTTCTATCAGAATTCGGACCTTCACAAGGGATGGTTATATGGTCCTCGAACTTTGTCTTTGCCTTAACAACTCTTTCGGCACATTTGACCTTAGCTTCATATTTGGTTAACTAATCCAATCCCAGAATAAGATCGAATTCGGTAAAATTCATGACGATCGAGATGGTAGGGAACCGATAACGGGAAAAAGAAACAGTCACCTCACAAATCCAACTAAGATCAAGGGAACGCCCAACCGGATTATGGACAGTCATGGGTGTTTTGAGCTTTTTCAAATTCAAATCCAGTTTCTTAACCGCATTACTTGCAATAAAGATTCATGATGCGCTTGTATCAAACAGTACCTTAATTGGAATATTTTTGACAGTAAGCGTGCCTTCTAAAACATCTGACTTTCTCTAACTAGCGGAGGGCGCTGAAGTTTCTGCCACTTCATTCACATGTACTATTTCAGATTTCTTTAAGAGTTGGCACTCCCTTGCAATATGACCAACTTGGTGGCACTTACGGTATTCTCTCCTACCATGAGATTTCTTTTTCTTCTTTAAAGATTTGCAATTTTTGGTCAAATGCCCTGGCGTATTGCAGTTATTGCATGTGATCGTTGTTACTGTTCCTTTCTCAGATTTAACCCTTTTTCTATTGAATCTAGGCTTCTTTCTGACCCCATATGTCGTACTTTCCTCAGGCTGTGCACTTGTCTTTAGGTTATCAGTTTTGAATTTCCTTTTGTTGCTAGAACTACATTCCTCTTCATCTCTCAAGAGGCCTTGCTTATCCAGATCTTCATATTGATAAGTCATGTATATCATTTCAGAAAAAGATTGTTGCACATAGGCAATTACACTACTTTGATACTTTCTTTGAAGCCCGTTAATAAACCTCAGATTCTTCATCTTTGGAGTTTGAATTAGATGCGGGGCGAAACGAGAAAGTTCATTGAATTTCTTATGATATTCTGTAGAATTCATCACTTAACCGCCCAGTTGCTTTTGGAGGAAAAAACCTTTCATTGAAAATTTCCTTGAATCTATCCTAGGTGATATCACCTTCTAGATTATCTTTAATAACGGTATCCCACCAAATTAGAGCTTCAACTTTGAGCGCCCACAATGCCAGTAATCCTTTCTGATCATCCCTCAGCTTTGAACCTTCAAAATTTTTCTCAGCAGAGCGCATCCATGCTTGTGTTTGAATAATGGATTCATTGCCTGAGAACGGTACTCCATCCAAATTTCAATACTTTTTTAATAGAGCTTCAATATCTGGTTCTGACCTACCTCTTCTACTTCTACCACTCGTTTTTCAATGTCTGCAAATAGCAGACAAAGTGTTAGCCAGCAGAAAAGGTATTTTTTTTTAAAGCATAGAAACATATACTTGAATGTAAATGTGTCTATCAGGGTATATTTCATTCTGCTTCACTCATTCTAGGATGTTACTGATACTATCTGAAATGAGTGATCCGTCTTAGAACATTACTGGTTCTATTTCTGACAAGTTCGTAAATATGTTATATTCCAGAACTAAGCTTAACCAAAGCTCTGATGCCACGTTGTGACGACCCCAAACCCCCGTTCCACGGTGGTAAGGGTAATCTTTGGAATATAACACAAACAAATAACAGCAGAACAAAAATATATAAATACACCAGATAATTTACATCAAAAATACACAGGAAATAATAATCATCAGATTTACACAGTATGAAGGATCATACTTAGTACAAAATACAGTTCAGCTTTACATAAAATGTCTACAGCGGAATCAAAACATAATATGTACAACAGGAGCTGAACAACAGAAAAAGAAAAAAAATGATAGAATCCATCTTCAGCTCCATAGCTATCCAGAAAGATCCCGCTAAAACCTG